>VWYE01010193.1:25389-48219 GCA_013398995.1 Alaudala cheleensis | reverse complement strand
TGGGGCGGGGCGTGGCTGGCGGGGCGCGGTGATTGACGGGGCGCGGCGCCGGAGGGGCGTGGCCTCTGCCTGAGGGAGGGCGCGGTCTCTACTTTGGGAGCAACGTAACGGGGCGGGGCCACGGTAAGGGGGCGTGGCCTCTGGGTGCGGACCTACGGTGACCTCTCATGGCCGTCCCACGGTGACCCCCATGGCAGTCCCAAGGTGTCCCTCACAGCAGTCCCGCGGTGTGTCCCCATGACAATCCCACAGTAAGCCCCCATGGCAGTCCCACGGTGTGTCCCCACGGCCGTCCCACGGTGACCTCCCATGGCAGTCCCATGGTGTGTCCCCATGGCAGCCCCACGGTGACCCCCCACACGGCAGTCGCAATGGCAGTCGCACGGTGTCCCCCCACAGCCATCCCACGGTGACCCCCATGGGCGTCCTAAGGTGGTCCCTCATGGCCGTCCCATGGCGTCCCCCATGGCAGTCCCACGGTGTCTCCCCCGCTGGCCCGGGGCGATCCGGGGGCAGCTCGGTGGCGGAGTGGGCGTGGCCTCGGGGCGGGTCCCTGTGCTGGGGGAGTGGCTTCGCTGGCAAGTTTGATTGACAAGGGGCGTGGTCACGCCGCTGTGAGGGGCGTGGTCTCGCAGGGGGCGCGACCTTGGGGCGACACCCGCGGGACACGCGGGGTCACGGACAGGGGGGGATGTCCTGTCCTGGTGTGTGACACTGCGGGGGTCAGGGCTGTGACACTGTGTGTGACACCGCGGGAGCGGTAACGCGGCGTGTTTGCCGTGGGACACCGCCCTACTTGCGCTGTGTCACCCACGGGCGTGTCACCTGCGCCACGCCACTGCCAGCCACCCACCCGCTGCACTCCTGCTCACACCCACAGTTCCACACCCACTGAGGAGCCCGGCAGTGAAGACCCCTCCCCATTTTTGGGGCCCCCAAATCCCAAAAGCCCCTCAAATCCCTACATAAGGGTGGCAGCAAGGATGCCAAGAGTGGGAATCACACCAGAGCGTGGCAATGTCCCCGCGGGGCAGCCTCTCCCAGCCCCATCTCCCGCTGTGTTGCCGAAGGTGGCTGGGAGGGGAGGGAAGTGGCACCAGTGTCATCATTTTCCCTATGGAGCCTTGTCCAGGCTGCTTCCAAGCCCTAATGCCCCCGTGGGAGAAGCCCCACAGCCTAATTAACAGATCCTGATTAATAGATCCCACAACCCCTGACACAAGCCCATAAATCCTGCAGGGATTGTGCCTGTGTTTGGCCCAGAGCGACTCCTGGAGCTGCTGACACGGAGCTCTGACCCTTGGGAGCACTTCCCTCTGGGATGCCACAGGGCAAGAAGGAATGAACCGTGCTGAATCCCAAAAGTGATCCAGAACATCACTGCTGGCTGGGTGCTGAGCTGCCCAGGAGCAGTGGGATTTATCCATCAGCTCCTGGCTGTGGGGAGAGTCAGGAAAGCACCTCCAGCCCCCACTGGTGAGGGTGATCCTGGTGTCCAAGGCAGGAGAGCTGGAGGGACACCAAGGTGGTGCTGGGATGCCCCACTGCAGCCTGAAATGCCCCTTCTGCAGCGATCCCCTTGTCCCTTCCCTGGCAGGGCTGCCACACTTGAGATATTTCACCAGACAGGCCACAACAGTTTAATACCAATAATAGAACACTTTTAATTCAAACCCCAACCCTGTCCAGTCACCAAAGACCCTTGGCTGCCACATGAAGCACTTTTGGGGTGAGAAGACGATGTTTAGGGTCAGAGCTGGGGCAGGGAGAGGAGTGGGATGCTGGGACTCTGGACATGTCTCCAGCCCCTCCTGGGGCTGCCAGCTGGGAGCTCTGCCCCCACTGGGGTGGGCACACATGGCCAGGGCCAGCCCCAGTCCTGCCTTCACTGGGAAGAATTCCCATCCTTACAACCAAGAATTCCTTCACGCTCTTTCCCAGCCCCTCCTCCAACCAAAATCAGCCGAAGATGTAAAATCCCTCAGTAAAGATGGTCTGAGGCAAATCCAGGGGAATAAGATCCTCTTCTATCCTTGCTTTGCTGCAAACCAGGAGCTGAGGTCTCCTGTTCTCTCTCCTCCTTCCCACCTTTCCACATGGGCACTGCTTTCTGGAGACACCTCGTCAGCAAAAATGAACTTGTGACCATGAATTCCCAGGGGTTTCACAGAGTTCAGGGATTCACTCCCAGGAGGTGGAGCAGGCTTTAATCGGGGTGCTCAGAGTGGGTGTCCCTGGGATCACGGCTGGTGCTGGAGGTATTTGGCCAGCACTGAGGGGATCTCCAGCTCTTTGAGGGCGGCTGAGCTGCCGGGCTGCTTCAGGAGACGCCTCATGGCCAGCCGGGATTGGGACAGCAGGGATTTGGGATGAGCTGTGGAAGGAAAATCACATGGTCACCTTCAAGACACACAACCTTGCTGCCCTCCAACCTGGCACTATGCGAAGGAAAGGGACATGGACTGAGCAAACCAGACAGGGTTGGAACAAAATGATCTTTAAGGTTCCTTCCAACCTGAACAATGCCATGATCCTATGAAAATTCCATGATCCTATGAAAACTCAACCTCTGTGCTGGGGCTGGGGCTATGGACTCTGGCACAAGCTCCCATAGGAGCTGGAGAGGAAATCTTCCATCCCCACATGGAAATAAGGGCAGGATTTTAGACTTGGGAAGTACAGGACAGCCCAAGCTGAGCAGCAGAAAGGAGAGCAAGGGTGAAAAGCAGCTGATAACCCAACAAGTGAGCTGTACCCAGGCTGTGGGACTCATGGAATCACAGAAGGATTTAGGTTGGGAAGGGAATTTAAGCTCATCTCATTCATGGGCAGGGACACCTTCCACTATCCCAGGTTGCTCCAAGCCCTGTGCAACCTGGCCAACACTTGCAGGGCCGGGGCAGCCACAGACCCACAGAGCCCAGTGATGCTGCGAGGGTGAACCGAAGCTGAAGGAAAACCTGGCTGTCGGGAAGAGGGGATCAGAGCAAAGCCGTGCCCACTCCAGCCCCGGGGGCACACAGCCGGCTCACCTCTGGCCCGCAGCAGCAGCTCCAGCCCCTCGCTGCGCGGGGCCGCGCCGTCGGCGGCCACGTTGGGCAGGTACACGTTGGCCCCGAAGTCGATGAGCAGGCGGATGAAGTCGCTGCGGCAGCCGTGCCTCAGGCACGTCTCCAGCAGGGTCTTGGGCTCCCGGATCTGCGCCAGGACGCTCTGCTCGGTGCAGTTGTAGTCGGGGTCGGCGCCGTGCAGCAGCAGCAGGCGGAAGCACTCCAGGTGCCCGTAGGCGGCCGCCAGGTAGAGCGGCCCGGAGCAGGCGGCGGAGTTGGCGGCCCACTCGGGCAGGCGGGCGCGGACATTGGCCTCGGCGCCGTGCTGCAGCAGCTGCCGCACGATGTCGGCGTGCCCGTCCCTGGCGGCCAGCAGCAGCGGAGAGCAGTTGTTGTAGGCGCTGCCCGCGGGGCTGGCGCCGGCCTCCAGCAGCAGCCGCACGCACTCGCGGTGCCCGTTGCTGACGGCCACGAAGAGCGGGGTCTGCGCCTTCACGTCCAGGCTGTCCACCTGGGCGCCGTGCGCCAGCAGCACCCGCAGGCTCCGCACGCAGCCCCGCGTGGCCGCCAGGCGCAGGGGGGTGCTGGGCACGCCCCAGCCGCTCCTGCGGTTGATGAGCCTCTTGTACCTGTCCTGCGACAGGAGCCTGTCCAGGGCTTGGGCATCGTCCTGGCACACCGCCCGGCTCAGCTCCTCGCTCTCGCCGCCGTCCTCCTCGTCATCCCCGGGCTGCAGCAGGGAGAACATCTTGTTGATGTCCATGAGGCCCATTTTGTCTGGTCTGTGCTCCATGTGCTGCTTTCATGGTAAAGGATGAGGTCGAAGATCTGCAGGACGGCAGAACCAGCACCACCCCCGGGTTAGAAGCGGTCCCTGATACCAAGAGCTGCATTTTAGTGCAAGTTCCTACTCCACGTAAGGAAGATTCTCCACAGAATGGACAAACATTGGGTGAGGATGCTGCTGCTGTGCTCATGGCCCTGGCACCACATGAGGAAATCCATGTGGATAAAAGGTTGAGAGAACAATGGAGCTCAGTGTTGTAGTGGGTGAGGATCCCAAAACATCATGGAATGGTTTGGGTTGGGAGGGACGGACCTTAAAGCCCACCCAGTGCCACCACCTGCCATGGAAGGGACACCTCCCACTGTCCCAGGCTGCTCCCAGCCCCAGTGTCCAACCTGGCCTTGGGCACTGCCAGGGATCCAGGGGCAGCCACAGCTGCTCTGGGCACCCTGTGCCAGGGCCTGCCCACCCTGCCAGGAAACAATTCCTGCCCAATCTCCCATCCATCCCTGCTCTCTGGCAGTGGGAAGCCATTCCCTGTGTCCTGTCCCTCCATCCCTTGTCCCCAGTCCTGAGGGATGAGGTGAATGTGGTCAGTTTGATTAGGGATCAAACATCTTCCAGCATCTCCCTTCCCAAAATTATGCCAGAATTCCAGTTTTCCTCCCTCCTGCCTGCTCGAGCCCAACGATCACGGCTGCAGGAAGGGTCTGGCACGTTCCTGGTGAGGGATTTGGGAGAAGGGTGGGAATGCTGAGCTGATCACACCGAGTGGGACTGAACCGTGCCAGCTTCGCTGGGCTCTGGACACAGGACGTGGCCTCAGGGGCCGAGGGACAGCGGGGGACAGGAATGGGATCTCCCGGCTGGCACCTGAGCAGCTGGAAACGCTCGGGACGGGCAGAGGAATTTCTCGGCAGCCCTGGGGCATCTCGGGTTTCCTCGGGAGAGGCGGCGGAGGCAAAGCAGGGCCTGACCTGTCCTGGGATGAGGCAGGGAGCTGCACGAGCAATTAATTAGCAAAGGAGCCGCAGCAAACATTAATTAGCCGAGGGGCTGCACGGAGCAGGCGGCCTCGCTGTGCACCTGAGCCCGTCCGTGCCGGGGCACTCTCGGATCCTGTCCCACATCACCCACGGGGATGCGGCCACCAGCACAGCTGGGGCACTGAGACGAGCCTGATGTCACCACAGCTCTACCGGGCTGAGCTTTAGCCCAATTCATACAGAAATGGGGAGGATTCTGGAGCTGCTGCTCTCCATTGGATACGCCAGTAATGAGCTCTGGAGCTTTGGGATCACCCCACCCTCTTGGATAATGGGCTGGGGGTTACTGCAGATTCGAGTCAGAAAGACAGTTGTGTTCCCAGTTACATGCAAAATTGTGTGAAAAAGTAAAGGAGCAGCTGTAGCACTTCCTGAGCACACAAACAACACCTCCAAAGGGAGGTTCCTTGGTCTGCCTGAGATCTGGTGTGGGGAGCTGAGGGAGGACTCTCAAACAGAGGAGCACAAAGCAGAATTCATGGAATCACAGAATGGTTTGGTTTGGAAAGGAATTTAAAAGTTCGTCTCATCCCACCCCTGCCATGGCAGGGACACCTCCCACTGTCCCAGGTTGCTCCCAGCCCCAATGTCCAACCTGGCCTTGGCGCTGCCAGGGATCCAGGGGCAGCCACAGCTTCTCTGGGCACCCTGTGCCAGGGCCTGCCCACCCTCGTTGTTTTGTCACCCCCTGAGCTGTCAGAAGCTTTCCAAGCACCTGCAGACCCCAAAAGAGGTTGTGACAGAGCACACAGAGCACACACTTGTCCCCGTGGGTCCCAGTCCCCTCCCTCGCCCAGGTCCCGGTGCCTTACCTGGCTGTGGGGGATGCTCAGAGCACCTGAGGCCAGGGGGGTCCCATGGGGAGTCCTGCTGTGGTTTAACCCCAAGATGAGCAGAGCAGGAGAGGATCTGGCAGCTCTGGGATGGACGGGGCTGTGAGGGGCCGGGGCTCTGCAGCTCACAGCTGAAATGCCACGGCGGGACCGGCCCGGGGCTAATTTTAGCCCCTCTGGGGTTTTATCTTACCACTTCCATTCTTGGAAAGCTCCCCCTGGGTAAATATAGAGAGGGCAGTGGGGTGGGGGGAGGCTGGGACAGGTGCTGGAGGCTGCTCGACCCCCCTGAGCACACAACAAAGCTTTTTCTCTGTTTCCTCACAGAAATCACAGAAAACGGGGGGTTTGGGGTCCCTGCCAGGGCAGTACCGGCCTCTACCTCACCTTGGCTGCTGCCAGGCACTGGAATTCCCTTTAACCTTGCTCCTGTCCTCCCTCCCCCTTTTCAGAGTGATACAAATGGCCATTTGCAACCTCCAAAATGCTTTATTAGACACCAGGAGGACAAAAGGTCCTGAAGAAGGAACAGATTTCCCACCTGAGCCGCTCTGGGCTGCACCTGCCAGCAGGAACAGGGCTGCCCAAAGCCAAACAGGACCCAGGAAAGCAGGAAACCTCCCAGGGCAAACAAAAGGAGTGGAAAGCAGCACTGGGACTCTTATCAAAAGCTGTCAGCTGGGAAGTGCAATCCTATTTTATCCAGCTCCCTTGAAACCCTCTCCAAACTCCTCGGCAGTGGAGCAGGAATGGGCTGGTGCTTTGGGGCAGCCTTATCATGGCATGAGATAAGAGAGAGACCCAAATTATCCAGCAGGAAAATCCCCC
Organism: Alaudala cheleensis; assembly: GCA_013398995.1. Classification (NCBI taxonomy): domain Eukaryota; kingdom Metazoa; phylum Chordata; class Aves; order Passeriformes; family Alaudidae; genus Alaudala; species Alaudala cheleensis. The sequence goes on along the minus strand of VWYE01010193.1, from coordinate 41,675 downwards.
TGCTGCAAGAAGGGAAATCAGGGTGCTCTGTGAAATGTGTGATCTGTGCCACCACCACATTCCTGCTTTGGAGCCTCCCCATGGAAAGCCTGGAATGCAGGAAAAGGGTCAATGATGATTTGATTTAAAGTTTTGGTTTTCCTTTCCAAATTCACTATTGCCTCACAAAGGTCAATTCCCCCAAGCCAGCAGCAGGAATGGAATTATGGAGTGTGATGTGGATGAACTTTGGAGCAGGACAGGGGAGTTTGGGGTTCTCTTTCCTGACTGTCAGGAAGATGCAGCCACAAAGGGGATGCTGCAGCCACAAAAGCCAAGCCTGGCTGGAAACCCCATGCACAAACCACAGAAATCAAAGCAGCCATTGAAAAGACAGAGTGTTATAAAGGGAAAAAAGGGAATGCAGACAACAGAAGTGCCAGAAAATGTGAAATGTAGGAAACTTGGAGATGAAAGGAAAACCCTTGAATGGCAAATTAATGATAAACTGCTTATTCTTTTGTTGTTGCTGCTGCTGTTTAGTTGTTAAACAAGCAAGATCTTAGGAAGAAGGAGGAGATTAAACCCAGTTCTAACGAGGCAAACCCCCCAGCCCAGCTGGAATTCCCACAGGGATGCACTCCCAGAGCAGGGACCTGTCCTTCCATCCCAGGGCTTTTCCAGCAGCGGAGCCAGACCAACCCCAGAAGGAGCCCAGGCAGAGGGGACAGAGCAGCCTGACCCATTTGGGATAAACTTCCCAATGCTTCAAACTCCAGGGAAGGATGAGGAGTGAGGAAAAGCTTCCACCTCCTGCTTCAGCTCAGGGCCTCTGCTCCAGGCAAAGCAGCTCCAGATCAGCTCCCTGTTAATTGGGGAAGAATTCGAGGGCAGAATTTATTTACTGCCAGTCAATGAGTTTTTTGGGAAGGCAAATCCTGTCCAGAGTTGCTTCCATTAAAGAGATTATTGTTATTAACGCAGCTGAAGAGAGCTAATGAGCTTGTGGATTTAGGAGAGCTAAGCAGTTAAAAGTTTAGAGCTAAACAGTCCCAAATAAATGATTTTGCAGGGATTAGGGATTTACTAGCAGTGCTCAAGGTTGGGAAAGCAGAGTTTGGGAGCGGGGCTGTTGTGTCTCCTGCCTTTGGGCTGGGAGTCACTGCCACAGCTCTGGGATCCCCTCTGTGCCCTCACATCTGCTGCCAGCATTCCAAACCTCAGCCCTGGGGGCTGCCTGTTCACCACACAGCACAGGAGTGGCTCCAGCAGCTCCCTGATCCAGGTGTCAGCCAGGAATTATCCAGGAATGATCCAGAAGTGATCCAGGAATGATGCAGGAGAGGGCACAGACAGCAGCTCAGCATCCCTTGGCTGCACTGCACATCCCTGCCAGGGCCCTGCTGATGGAAACTCCAAATTTATTTGATGCATTAACACACAAAATATGGAGTTAGAAAGGAAGGAGGAATCTAGCAATGTTTTTCCTCCTCCTTGAGCAATTCCTTGAGGAATTTTGGCAGCATTGGAGCACCAGGAATTAATCTTTCTGCTTCCACTGCTTTCAGGGAGCCCCTTCCCTTTTGGAAAACAGGATAAAAGGATGGTTTGAGTTGGGAGGAACCTTAAAACCCATCCAGTGCCACCCCCTGCCATGGGCAGGGACACCTCCCACTGTCCCAGGTGCTCCAAGCCCTGTCCAGCCTGGCCTGGGACACTGCCAGGGATCCAGGAACAACCAGAGCTGCCCAGCCCAGAGCCCCCTGCTCCATCCATGGTGGGTTTTGGTTATTTATAGATTTTTATTGGTTCCCATTCACACTGGATCCCTTCCCTCTCTCCCACAGCTCCAAGACCTGTTGTTGAGAGAGAGGCTTTGTATCCCCCTCCCATACCTTCAACTGCTCCAAAGAGAAGGAAAATAAAATTCCAGGAGAACACTGGAATCCATGAGCTGTTTGCAGGCAAGAGAAACTCCAATTAATACACCTTTTGTCCAAATTTTCCCCAAATTAAATTGCAGCTTTATCAATTCTAGCTGGTGTTAATGCTAATAATCCAATTAAATGCAAGGCAAGTCTAATTAAGGTAAATGAAGGATTTCACTGGCAGCATTAAGAACATTTAAAATTAGCAAGAAGGGAAAAAGCCTGAGAAACACCCAGGAACTGAGTGTGCCAGTGCCAGGCCCATTTCATGGCCTTAAAACATAGAAAATACCCATTTTTAAGGTGGGAAATATTCATCAGGGGCTGGCTCATGGGTCTGGAGTCTGTTCCTGTGGTCCACAGAGAAGTTTTGTTCCTGGAATCTCCCTCTTGAGCATCTTCCCCATCTCTGCTGAGTGTGTCTGCACTCAAATCATCAACACTTCACTATCCATGACTACAAAGAATGGGATAAAAGGGGAGTTTTTCCAGGATACCATCAGCAGCTGGACTGTGGCTTCTTCACTCTGAAGCCATCAGAAAAAATCTCTTCACTGGACCCATGAAGCTGGGACTCAGCTCCTTGCAGAAGCTCTGGCTCCTCCTCATAAAGCTGTGGAAGCTCCTGAGGACACCTGTGGCCAGGTGAGTGAGGGACAGACAACTCTCCAGGAGCAAGGAAACACTGAGGAGATATGTGGGTTTAATAGAGAAAGAAAAATATAAATTAAAAAAAAAGACCCAGAATAGCACAGTTGGCAGAAGACACCAATTTTTGATACAGTTCCATTGGTTATATTCCCTTTTTTCCAATAATTATGTTCCTTTTTGGGTTGTTTTCACCACCCTGCACTCCCCATTCCCCCCAAACCAGGGGGCTCACCCCATTTCTGTTCTGTAGAGGGGAAGTGGCTCACACTCAATTAATTAAGATCCTTTTAGTGACTTCACCTTTCCAAGAGTGGAGTTCTGAATTATCACCCAATAAACAGAGCAGCCACTTCCTTTAAAAAGGCAGAGTGTTTATTTTTGGAGGGAGTAAAAATACCAATCCAAGAGAGACTCCATGGGACAAACAGAGAGCAAAGACACAATTCTCCTCTAGACAAGATCAGCTGCAGGCAGGGCAGGACCTGAAGTGCCCCACAGAGCCCTTGGGGCACAAACAGTGGCTCATCCCCCCCAATTGTCCCTCAGCAGTGACACAGACACAAACAGCAGCAGGGACAGTCCCAGCACCACCACACAGGGCTTTAGGGACATTCCTACAAGGATCAGCTTGGGCATGCCAAGGAAAATCCAGCTGGAGGATGGGATCCAGTGCTGAGTTACTCCAGGAGTTTGTGCTACATTAAATGGATGGAAATATAGAAATGATATAAAAACAACCCTTGGGCCTGCCTCTGCTCCCGCAGCTCCCAGGGGGGACATATTAATTAATGTCATTAGTAAAGCTGGCCCACCTGGCTGCCTGGTCCCAGGCAAGGGTTTTACCATTCCCTGCTTCCTCAGCTAATTAATCAAGTGCTGGGTGCTAATTAAAATATAAATAGGACACTCAGAGCAGGTTCCTCCCCCAGGGAATGCCTGGATGTGTGTGAGGGAGGGACAGAAACCAGGAATAGCTGGGAGAGGTCTCTATAAAAGCAAGGCCCAGCCCTCAGCACAGAGCAGAGGGGGTGGGGAGGAGAGGAAATCACATCTGGAACTCTCCTGGGCACTCCTGGAGGGCCAGGGAATTCCTCTGGGCTCTGAGGCTGCCCAAGGCCAGGTCTGCCAGGAGCTGAAAGAGCCTGGAGCAGGAGCTCTTCCCTTTCCAAGCCTCTTCCTGGGGGTGCCTCAGCTTTGGGAGCACCTGAGGGCTCTCTGTCTGCAGAGGTGATGGGAACAGCCACAGGGCTGCTCCACACCAGCACTGCCACCTGGAGAGCCTGTGCAGCTCTGGGCACCTTCAGCTCCTGCCAAATCCCCTCTGCAGGGCTGGGGAAACTTCCCTGCTCCCTCCAAGCCCATCTCCTCCATCCCAGTCAGGATGGCTCTGGATCAGAGCAGGTGGATTTTTATTCCAAGGAATTAACTTGGAAAGGCAATCACTAAGCACAGGAACAGACCAAGAGCAAATCAGACCTAAAAGCTTTCACAAATTGCTTTTCCTTACCCCCAAAGAGGCAAAGGCGAACTAAAACTATGGACAATCCAATTATTCCCACTTTTTCCCTGCAGAGCAAACAGCACCAATTGAATTTTCTCTCCCACAGGTGACAACTGCAGAAGAAAACCCCAATTTAAGAACCCTCAGAACAAAGTGCACATTAAAGACATTTCAAATGAAGCTCCACGAGTCCCTCTTGTGCTTCAGAGTAGGACAGGCACTGGCCCACTCCAAGGTTACACCTGGTTGTAGCACAGGAGATGCTGGGAACAGGCAGGAAGCCATGGAATGTCCTGGTGAGGCCATGGAATGTCCTGGTGAGGCAGGAGCAGCTCCAGAAAAGGGAGAGTTTGACACAAGCAGAGATCATCTGCAGCAATTCAGGCCCCTCTTCCCTCCCAGTTCTCCCAGTCACAGGAATCCAAATGGAAAGAATTGCACTGTTCCAAATGAAATCAGCATTTCTGACTTCACCAAGCCTGGGTGCTCCCCCAGGAATAAATCAGTGGCAGGAACTTTCCCCAGCAGCAGCAGATTGCCAAGAGCAGTGACAGCTTCTCCATTCCTTCCACACCTCCAGGGAGCAGAGGATCAGGGCACTTCAGGGCAGGAACTCAGCTTTCCTGGGGCTCAGCACACTGCAGGGCTCTGAGCAGCTCCTCATTTCTGTTCTCCAACAGCCCAGAGTCACCACCAGAACCAGAAAGCTTCTCCTCCACTGGATTTCAAACCATGAGCTCGTGGAAAGAGAGGAAACCCTGCAATCTTTTCCAGCTCCTGAATTCCAGCATCAGCATAAAAGGCTTTTAATACACTGCAACCTGTACACACCAAATTCAAGAGGTTTAAGAGACATTCATTTTGGGGTTTGGCTCTGTTTTGCCACTGGAGCTAAAAGCAGCACTATTACTCCAAGCTTACTACACTGAGTAACATGGTGGTAGTTGCACACACTTGTAGGAACAGTGGAGTTTTGTGGAGACATAATTTTTAGGAACAAGGAAAGATTAGTAAACTCCTCCAATGGCAATTCCAAAGGCAAAGCAACACACAAACATTTCCTGGAGCCTTCTGCAGGCTGGATTTGTACAGTAATTAACCAATGGCATCTTTAAATCCTTCAGTAGTCAATCAAAATCCTCTCCAGTTTTGGCTCTCTAATGAAAACTAGAGTATTAAAGATATTCAAAGAACTGATGATCCATAGAAAAACTTGTGCTACCAAGTGCCTGTCTTGGCTTCATGTCCCATTTTCCCTCAGATTTGGGGATGGATGTTGCCCATTATCCCCTGGAAAGAAAACACAGGGCTGCTCCTTCAGGCACACCTGGGCCAGTATTTCCAGTGTTTAATTTTTAATCAATCACTCTTGGAGCTCCCACTCCTTCCTTTATTTAAATCTGACAAAACCTCAATATTAAAAAACTTCCTCTTTGCCATTCCAGGTAGTGGGGAAACTCTGTGGTCTCTTTATCCTTGGATTTTTTCACATGCTTTATAAAATAGGTATTTTCTTACCCAGAATGAGCCACTCAGGGAGGTTTTGGTTGGATTTTGGACACTGGATCTACCAGTGATTTTACCATGGGTTAGAAGCACATGAGCACAGCTGTTGCACTTTCTGGGGTTACAATGGAATATTTCTACTTTCACTGGAGATTGGGAAGGCTCAAATATTTTCAGTTGGTTCCCAGACTTTTTATAAAAAAAGAGAAAAAGTGATTTGAAACCTTAATAGCAGCACCTAATTGAAACAACAGCCTGAAAAGAGCAGAGCAGCGTCCTGGTTAAAGCTGCACAGGGAGTTCTGTGCACTCAGCACACAACAAGGACAGGGGCACAGCTTTCCTGGGGGGGAATCCTTCAAGCCCCCAAGGCTACACCATGATCTCAGAAATGTCCTCAGGCCTTGGCCTTGATAAGCAGCACTCTGAGCTTATCAGGAGCCCTGGCTGCTCCCAGGGCTGGAGAACAAACTCCTGGGTTTAGCCAGTAGCCCTGGAATCTGTTTTTGCCTGAATAACAACCCAAGTGGAACAATCTTGTTGGCCTTTCAAAGGAAGAGACTGACCCAAATTGCAGCCAGGCTGGGAAATGACTCTGATAAAACCAGCTCTGTATGAACAGGAAACTGGAGAGGAATTTTGCCCATGGATACACCAGGACCTGGTCCTTGGGGCTGTGCCACAGCCAAAGCACTGGGAATGCTCTCTCCTGGATTATGGAGCACTTTGGATTGGTGAGTTCAGCCGCTAAGGGAGCTCTTGTTGTGCTTATAGGGAATTTTACATAAACCCCTTGTTCAATTCCTCACCTGCTGATTCCCTGCTGTTAAATGCTGCTGCTGATTCTCTGATTGCAGGGAACCTTCAGGCCTGGACTGTGGCTCATTCCAGGGCTCAGTCTGGCAGGATGCTCCACTCTGAACCTCAACAGGAGAATCTCCCTCACTCCCTTTCATCCTGACCCTTTTCCATCCCCAGCCTCCACACCGGTTGATTTTAGTTTTGGATTGCTTGATTTGCTATTTTAGTTTTTCTCTCTGTGCTTTAACCATTGAATAAGTAACAGAGTGAACTTTGTCAATGAATTTGGTCACACTTTTTTACATCAAACCTGCTTTTGCTGATGTCTCTCCCAAGGATTCCTTTGGTGACCTTCAAACACATTTGCAACACCTAATCCCTGGGGAGAGAAGTCCTTGTTTCTTCTGTTTCTTCCCAAGTTCACTGCCATGAGAGATATGGTTCATGAGACAGACAAAACATCACTAAAGTTCCTGGAATTTGAAGATTCACTAGAATCAGCAAGTGATTTCATCATTTTAGGCCCCAATTCAATACCAGAACACATTCCACTTGTAATTACTGTCTCATCAATGATTACAGCTTGGAACAGAGTTACTCTCTTGCTTCAGTTGAACCAAGATCATAAAGTAAGAGAGAAAAATTCCACATATCTGTTCTTCTGTCTTTCCTCCTTTCCAATCCTCCCTCTGATCCCAAATCCATGTGTTACAGGCTGGCTCTGGGGCTTGCTGCACTCCCATCAATACAGGAGTCCATAAAAGCTGGTTCTTCAAGAGGTCAGCTTGGAAAGAAGCTGCTGAACTCAGGGGAGCAGCAAAAACCCTGGAGAAGCTGCAGCAGGAGAAAACCTCTCACAAACACTGACTACAGACAGGAGCCAACACCACACTGCAAACTCCAACACAAAACCAGCCATGGCCTGGCTGGACACAGACACAGTCTCAGAGAAGGCACAGGGGTTTGGTTTGGTGTAACAAATATGCATAGGAAACAAAACATGAATCAGTTCTGCTACAAGGCAAGGGTCCATGCACAGATTCATTCACAGCTAAGAAAGGTTGGGGGGTTTTATCATTTGAAGACAGACTGAAACTTTTTCTTGTTTTAGGATGACCTTGGACCACCACTGAGAACAGAGGGATTTGCATCCTTCCTCCTGCAGTCACTGCCAGCTCCTCATGGAATTGGCAAGATTTCTTCCAGCCTCACACAGCAGTGCTGGCAGGCAGCCCTAACCCTCAGAAATGCACGTGTTCCCACTGAAAGCCAAGTTCCCAGGAGTGCCAGGCAGGCTCCTGGAGCTCTGCATCACCTGAGCTGCAGGAGGTGTCCCCCAGCAGCTGCTCCCAGCCCTGCACACCCCTACTCACACTCAGCTGCCAATGGGGGCTGCAGCAGCTCCCCAGAGCTTCTCCCAGCAGCTCCCAGAGCTCATCCCTGGTGCTGAGCCTGCCCATCCTCCCCGGGGGCTCCAACATCCTGGGGCTGGGCCGGGCTCTCCTTGTGCTTCTGGTGGCCCAGGGAGGGGCCATTGCTCAGCACAGGGGCTGCTCCCTCTGCACAGTCCTGGGGAGGAGTGGGGGCAGCAGCAGCTCCTGCCCTGGGTGAGGTGCAGCCTTTGCTGGGCACGGGGCTGTCGAGGATGGGGAGTTTCTGTGCAAAGGAAAAGGCATAAAAACAAATAATTAATACCTAGATACCAGAGAGGGACAAAAACCAGGTGTCAACACAATAGCCCAGTGGCCTCTTTTCCAGCTCTGAAATCCAGCCATGAAGTAACTGGACACAAATCTTCAAATACCTGACACAAACATCAGACACAGATCTTGCCATGCCTGACAAACATCAGGCACACCTGGACACAGATCCTGCCATGCCTGACACAAACATCAGAAATATCACACACAGATCCTGCCATGTCTGACANAATTTTAAAACCTGCCACAGCCTTGGGTTATTAAATTCAGTAGCGATGGGCAACTTTTCTTCAAATTAAAAACCTGGCAGTAAATATTAGAATAGGGTGAAAAGGCTTTTTTTTTTTAGAAATAGATTTATTGGAAGCTTGGGCAGCTTATCTTCCACTCCCTGGTTTGCCCAACCTCCCAACTTTCATTTGCATACACAGCACTTAAAATCCCATTTTCATCCTCCCCTCTCAGCAGGGCCCAGGAGTGAGGCAGAAACAAAGCCTGGGAAAAACTCTGAATTAGGCACCAAAATTCCTGCTGGAAAGATTTCCTTAATATACATTAAAAAGGAGGGAAAGAGGAACTTTTTCAAACACTTCAATGTGACAGAGCAAGCAGTCAGGGGGTGTGTGTAGTTCTGTCTGAAGTTCTGATTTTCCTTGCCCTTCCCCACCCTCTTTTCTCAACAACAAATTAAAAATATTATTTTAAATTACAGTATCAGAATTTATTTCACATTTGCACTGCTCATCTTAGTTTATGGCTGAGGAATAGAGGGGAAAGGTAAAACAAACCAAGCTAATCAGTGCAAATTTATTAGATTTAACCTGAGTTATCAATGAAAGAAATGTTCCCCTCCTTCCCCTTCTTAACTGAGCCACTTACTGGAAACTGAAAGGTAGAGTGTTTGGTTGAAGCTCTTTGTAAGCTGTAAACCCTCTGTACAAAGGATTTCTCAACTCCTGCTTCCTCTGTAAGAGGAAAGGCCACAGGGAATGGGTCTTCTCAAAGATTCTGGCAAGTACAAAGAACATCTGATCACTAAAAAAGCAGCAAGTGGATTAATAACTGCAGCTGTTGGGAGCAGAATTAGATTAAGGGAGCTAAGAACTGTTTTTCTGCTGGATCTGATTGATTTCATAAGCACAGGATATTAAAATGGAGATTCTCCTGTCCAGAAGGGATATCTGCACGTTATTATTGTGCTCCAAACTAAACCATCTTTCTTGGGATTTAAATCACATTCTTTTCTCCTGTTGGTTAAGAGTAACACTGTCTTGATAAATGGTTATGCCCAATTCCATGAAACACACCCATCCTGCCCCTTTTTCAGCCATTCCAAGGGATCTGTGACCTGCTGGCTCCAGGCAGCCCCAGCTCACCTGAGCTCCTCCCTGTCCTTGTGGCAGGTGCCCAGGAAGTTGCCAAACTGGCAGGAGTACACGTGGTCATGGAGCTCCAGCAGGAAGCGCTCGCTGAACTCGAAGGAGCAGGGGAACTGCTGCATCAGCTGCCACACACACTCCACAAACTGTGTGAACACAGGGGACACCTCCTTGGGGTCCCCATCCAGGTGGCCACACCTAGAGAGGTGCAGAAAGCAGAATAAAGCCTCTCTCACCCACCGCAAAATGTCCCTTTGGCATCAGTTTTCTTCCAGGTCAAGTTTAAGCTTTGAACTTGGGAAAGTCCTGAGAAAGGGGCTGAGATCCTCTGCCAGGAGAGGCTGCAGGAAAATTACCAGGTCTGGCTGGAGCACCATGGATAGCACAGGCTGCCCAGAGTGGGGCCACCATCCCTGAAGTGTTCAAGAGATGTGTGGATGTGGCACTTGGGGACATGGGTCAGTGCTGGTGCAGCAGCATTCATGATCTTGGAAGTCTTTCCCAACCTTCATGATTCCATGATTAGCACTCCTCAAATAATAGAATTTTGCAGGTAGGAAAACACCCAGGATTCAAACCATGATTTTGTAAAGCAATAAAAACACAGTGATGAAATAACAGCCTTAGCAGACCCTGGTTCTATATCACCAATGCCAATATTTTCCCAATGCTTTCTCCTTTCCATTTCAGTTTTTCATGGGATCCCCAAAACCAGCAAACAGTTTTGGTTCCACTCCCAGGGAGTGCCCCTCTCACCTGTGTGAGAACTTGTGGCCCATTGCAATCCACTCCTTTTCTATCAGGACCTGCAGGTTTAAAACAGGGATTAAGAAAAGAGCATTAATTTGGTTAAAAAAGCAAAATGAAGCCTTTGATGTTAAAGCCTAAAAAGCTGACAACCTGCTGACCTTACTGCTATAAATATATCCCCAGAAATCAATGGGAACAGGAACTGTGATTTATAGGTTATCCAGTTACCAAGGCAATGGCCCTGCTGGAATCAGAAATCATTTCAAAACTATCATTTTGAGGGAGTTTCTAAGTTGTTAAAATCATAATATATAAATATATTGAGCTCCAAGAATTAACAGTTTAATATTACACTGCGCTATTTGATTTGGAAAAGGGTGCTGTGATATCCAGCTAAATAAATCAGCAACTGGATTTCAACAAATGTTTAACAGACAGAAAGACACATGAAGTACAGCTGTGCAATGAGGAGTTCAGGATGAAATCAGAAGAACTATGTGGCATTTTTTAAATAGATGCCTGTAGTTGTAGAAAATAATAACTGTGATAATCTGTTTTCCTTACAGACAAATAAGATAATCTGTTTTCCTTACAGATGTCTCACAAGGAACCACATGACTGAAGCTGCATCCATCATTACTTTGATGGATCATATATAATCAGGTATTATAAGATCAGATAATTCCTGCTATCCAGATTAAGAGGAGGAAGGCACAAACTCACAAGAGAGTTCTTAGAAAACTTCATTTAAATTGCTTTTTGAATTTTTCCATTCCTTGCACTGCTGATGAATCCCTTTAGGAATAACCCTTTGTCAGGGGGCTTGTGCCTACAAGCCATGAGGACAGACAGGGAAATGTCTGTGTCACACTAAATCCTCATTCTCTGCTCATGCAGGATTGTTCAGAGACAAAGCCCAGGCAGATGTTTCATGTGCTGATGGAATTTTAACTGTTAAAAGACTGCAGTACAATCCAGAAACAAAAACAGAAACAATAAAACCTGCATGGAATGCAACTAAACAGTCCTGGCACTGGAAAAGGCAAAATCTGCATTGTTCTGATTTCAGGGATTACTTCAAGGAGCTCTCCTGAGACAGAGCAGTTCCTCAGGTATTTAACAAGAGATGAATGGGAAGTAACATCACAGACTGCCCTGAATTCATGCAGAGATGGCTGCAAATTAAGGAAAAGACTGCACTAGAAGCAAACAGCCAAATTAAAATGAAATGGCTTTTAAAAAGGTGTGAAATGGTGCAGATTTGACTGATGGGCAGGGGACAGGACTGAGTTCACTCAATTTCAAATCCCAGCAGATAAGAGATGTGCAGGACAAACTCCTCCAGCACTTTTTGGTGGACTGCTGCCAGAGCTGAGATCTCTCATTACTGGCACCATGCAGACATGGCAGGACACAAGGATTTGGGAATTGTCCATCAGCTGCTCCCGTGCAGCTCCCAGCAATGCCAGCTCATTACAGAACCCAAGCTGCTTTATGTAGGTCACCTATACCTGCCCAGGAAATGTCCCTGTCCCTCAGGGCCTGCTGGCACTGCAATTGCAGTGAGTCCTTACCATGAAGCCCTTGAAGGTCCTGTAGAAGGGGTCCAGGAGGAGGCTGGCCAGGGAGCAGACCTGGGCCGTGCGGTCCCAGCCGTCGGAGCAGTGCACCAGCACACTGGCCCTCTCCTCCTTCACAGCCTGCCAGGACACAGCACAGAGCTCAGGGCATGCTGCCCCTCCCCTGCACCACCCCAAACCCCGGGGGAATGGTGGCCATCCCTCCCCTGGCCTGTGGAAAGGCTCCAGTCCATCAAGAGAAGCCCCAGCTAGAGCACAGTGCTGCAGCAGGCTGGTAACAAACAGCCCCTGTGATCTCTGGAAGGCCAAGGATTCCCAGGCTCTTCCTCTGAGGAAAAAATATGGTGGGTGAGTAAAAATATAGTTGGACACCTAGGGATTAGAACTTGAAGTAAATTAAAAGAGTTGATCCCAACTTCCCCCCATCCCATCAACTTTTGCCACCTAGGGCAGGAGAGAAACACAAAAGTTAATTGCTTGTGGGCAAATTGTGAGAGACAACCAATGTTTACTGCTCAAACCTCTCACCACACACTTCCTGCACACCCTGAGTGACTTCCTTCCTTCTGCCTGACCTGCAAAGCCACCAGCTCTGCAGAAATGAGGACTGTGTTGAATAATCTAAATTAGTGTCCACATCACATCAAATCAGGAGAAAATAAACTGGTCAAAACAATCCCCCAGTTAAAGCAGAGCAGTGGATGAATGAGCATAGGGTTAGGAGTTGTTTGCACTGCTACATAGAAAGGTTTATAAAGGTCATTTATTCTCATTTTGTGCTGTTATGTTTTAAATGAGCTCTAACAAAGCCCTGGTACAACACAGGACCTGTATTTGCCCAGCAGCTGGATGACCCAACATCTTTGGAGAGATTAAACCAACCTGAACAACACCTCCCCAGAGCCACCTTCCCAACCTTGCAGCAACACACCAGGAGGTGTTTTGGAATGCAGCTGGAGCTGGAGAGCAGCTTTACCTTGGCCAGGAAGACCCCAGCATCCATGACAGCCTTGATGTGCCGCAGCCAGCCCGAGTTCTCCAGCCCCGTCAGGAAGTCGCTCATGGAGGGGGACTTCATCTCACACACTGGGAGAAGACACACAATCACAACAGCATCCCTGCACCTCCTCATTAGCTCTCTGACAATTCTAAGTGCCTGCAGCAACATCCTGCCTAAAGGACACACTAATGGTTGTGGATCTAAAGTTCCTAACTCAAAAATTGCTGGTTTTGTGAGATTTTGAGGCTCTGGAAATCTCCTCCTGCTCTTCGTTTAAAGGGTAACTCATTATTTATTCAGCTGTGGTTTTCTCCAGCAGTGAGCTGTTACTTCACTCTAAATCACCATCACACCTATAACCAACTCACTCACTTCCCAAAGATATGAAGTTATTTCTCTGTAATTTAGAGACAGAAATAACAAGTCTAACCTTGAAGGCAACTCAGCTGCTCTAATGAAACCCAGCACAGAAAATACTTAGAGTAATAAAGTTCAGAACAGTCCATAAGCCCCAGTGAATGAGATTTTATCACTGTTGGAGGAGAACATGGGAGCAAACAAGTTTTTATTCAGCCTCTAAAATAAATGTGCCAGGAAGAGGCAGCTGAGGACTCAGAGCTGTGCTCAGGCCACTCCTTTGGGTGGGAACAGCCCCATTTCTGTCCAGGGTCACCATGGATCCTGCAGGGCCACCTGGGAGCATCAATTACCCAACTATTTTGGAAAAAGATGAGCTTTATGGTGGTTACTAAAATATTAAACTCCTATTTGAATTGCAAAATTCTCCAAAGTTCTATTGGTGAAACTCTGGGCCTCATTACTCTCTTGATCCCCAATGCTTAGGTGATTCTTTTGCCCTGCTTTGCATTCTTCCCTATGATGACAATGAGCTTACTCTGCATTTTCATATATTTATGAATTAAAACATTAATGTAGTATGTTTTAAAGAAGTTTGGTTAAAAGGAATCAGAAATAAATAAAAAGTTAGAACAAAGTATGTATGAGACTCAAGTCTTTGGAAGATCATGCCAAAATTGTATTTATGTTTTGAAATATTGTTAATACTCCAAATATAGCAGAGGTCAAAAAGCATTTCTGAACAATCTCTGTTGGTTTTCTTTCAATAAGTCATGAAGCAACCATGAGATTGTCTTAGCTGTAAAATGTAATATTTCTCTAACCTTTTTCTATTGATTTGGCACATTCATTAAGGAATGTTTTTACTATCATTTTCTATTTTTGAACCACTATAAAACCAAGCACAAGAACAAAGAAAATGTTAAGCAGGAAAGCATTTTAACAGCATTGAGCCACTTGAATGCAGCAAACAAACCAAGATGCTGACTTGGCTTCCATCAGAACTCGTTTGTGCATAGAACATTTGGATATTCAGCAGAAGTTCTGTCCAGAGGGGTAAGAAAAACAACCACCTGCCAGGGCTGTACCCACCTTCCAGCAGTTTCTGCAGGCTGCTCCTCATCACATGGATGTTCTCTATGCCAATGAACTTAAAACGAATGTTTTCATAATTATCTTCATTCTCATAGCCCTTCCCAGCAGCTCTGTTGGCCATGGCATTCAACTGGCAAAGTCAAGGAGCAGAAAAGAAAAGAAAGAGAATATCACAACAAAATTCAGAGAGGATGTTCTGGAAGTCCTTTTTTTGTTTGTTTAAATCTCCCAAAACATGTACTGGACAAAGCTGTTACTCAGCTCACTTCCCCACCTCCCAGACAGTCCTTTCAGCTGTTTCATTAAAATTACTGCAGTTCATTAGTCAGAGGCTCATTAAAACCCTGCTCAGGGTAGTATAAAGCCCCAGTTTCTGCTACCAGAGACATTAAACCTGTCCTAACTCTGAGTTCACCTAAGGAAATTCAGAGACAGGCACAGGAAAGCAGAAGTAGGAAAGGCATTTTTAACCACCATACATACATGGTGGGACTGAAATAGAAAGGGAATTCCTAATTTCTACAGACATACATGCACAGAGGAAATAAAGCCACCTGAGGGAAACACAGAAACATTCAAGCTGAGCAGAAAGATCAGAGCAAGTGCAGGAGAGAAGCAGAAAAGAAGCCAGTTGCTCTTACAATCCCCTAAACCAGTTCAGAGCTACCAGGACATCTTTGGTGGGGACAGAAAACGGAGCAGCTCAACCCCCCCTTGTCAATTTGGGCAGCTTTTGGGAGAGAAGAATCAGAGATGGTGCAGATGCCTCTAGAACTGTAAAATAACCCCAGTGCTTCAGTTCTGCCAGAGTGGGACAGGTTGGCTTAGAAGGAGAAGTGTCACCAATTATAAATTCTCCCCTTGTCTCCAAAAGCTTTGGCACACATTGCCACCAGTGATGGATTTCAGTGGCACATCTCTGCCACTGGCAGCTGTCTGCACCAAAAGAAATGCATACATCATTGCAGAACAGGGATCTCCAGGAAATGTCACACTAAAAAAGCCTAAATACACACGAGCAAGATGTGAAACTCCCTATTTTCCCCAAAAAGACTTCTTCTTTCTTGCCCTTGTTTGACTAAACTTGTAGTTTATACAAAATTACTGCAAGATCTGAACAGTGAAGCAGGTTCTCAGAAAGCTCCATTTCCAAATAATCAGAGCAATTTAAATCTTTGCATTTCAGTAATTGTGTGCTATGAAAACCTTTGTATTCTGATTGGCTTCTACCAACACTCCTAATCCATATGTTTACAAGAGAATCATTAGAATTGGTTTCTAAATTCAGTTCCTCAAGATGACAGTCATTAAATGTTCATTTTGCAAATATTTCCTCTCAAATAAACCCTCAGCTCTCAAGTTCTAGCCCCAAATAGTGGGGCTGAGTTGTATCAAGCTCTATCATGAGTGTTGTTTTTAAAAGGAAAATAAAAAAGGGAGGGATTGCTTTTCACAGCTCCTCTTCCTCCCAGATGTGCCAGTAAAAGCACTTCAGCCTCACAGAACTGAATCCTGAGGCTTCTCTCCAGCTGCACTTCCAGTTCTCTCCTTTATCCCTTAGGACTCTGCAGGAGGACAAATCCTTAGGATCAGTTCACATTCCAGCTGGAAACCCTGACCCAGGAGCCCAATGCCACATTCCTGCTGCAGGCCCGACCCAGAACTGTGACAGACTGAACTGGAAACAGCACTGCTCATTCACACAAGAGATTTAAAAGCAGCCCCGAGCCCATGGAGGTACCTTTGGCCTCGTGTCTACAACATACATGAAGGGGCAGCCGGGGTTGGCCTCTCGGATGGCCTGGAGCATCTGCTCGTCCTCCAGGCAGCGCGCGCTGAACCCGGCCAGCGGCTGGCTGCAGCGGCACAGGGCAGCCTGAAACACAGAGAGTGAGACTGTAACACACACAGTGTGAGACTGTAACACACACACAGAGTGAGACAGTAACACACACACACACAGACACACACACACACACACACAGGAGCATCTGCTCGTGCTCCAGGCAGCGCACGCTGAACCCGGCCAGCGGCTGGCTGCAGCGGCACAGGGCAGCCTG
>VWYE01010193.1:0-25353 GCA_013398995.1 Alaudala cheleensis | reverse complement strand
AGAGTGAGCCTGTAACACACACAGTGTGAGCCTGTAACACACACACACACACACACACACACCCCCCCACAGAGTGTGAGTCTGTAACACACACACAGTGAGACTGTAACACACACACACAGAGTGAGCCTGTAACACACACAGTGTGAGCCTGTAACACACACACACACACACACAGAGTGTGAGTCTGTAACACACACAGAGTGAGACTGTAACACACACACACACACACACGTACACACACACACAGTGTGAGACTGTAACACACACACACACAGGAGCATCTGCTCGTGCTCCAGGCAGCGCACGCTGAACCCGGCCAGCGGCTGGCTGCAGCGGCACAGGGCAGCCTGTAACACACACAGTGTGAGACTGTAACACACACACAGTGAGAGTGTAATACACACACACACAGCCTACTCACACACACACACACATACAGAGTCAGCCTCCTCCCACTGCCCCAAACCCCTCTGGGCTCACAGCCTCAGCCTCTCCCCCTGCCCCAAACCCCCCAGAGTCACAGTCTCACTGTCCTCTGTGCTCCTCCTGAAGAGCTGTTGCTATGGTGGCACACACTGGGCCATCTCACAAAGCCAGAACTTTGGGGAACTTGCAGTACTGAGAGTGAGGAGGCCCAGCCTGCTCTGCCTGATGGTCACCACCCCAACTGCCAGGAGTTCATGGAACCCCAGAATGGCTGGCTGGAAAGGACCTTAAAAATATCTCACTCCATCTCCTGCAATGGGTGGGAATGTCCACTTCTGCTGTGCCTGGGTGCCTTGGACACTCTGAAGGATCCAGGGGCAGCCACAGCTGCTCTGCCAGGGCCTCCCCACCCTCCCAGGAAACAATTCTTTCCAATATCCCTCCTGACCCTGCCCTCTGGCAGTTTAAAATCATTCCCATTTGCCCTGTCACTATGTTCCCACACAGAAGTTCCTCTCCCTCCTTTCCATGAGCCTCCTGAAGGTACTGGAAGGCAGCAATTTCTCATGTTATGCATTTGGTTTCTATTTCCAAACCATTCTTTTGTTTTTTCCTTATCAGTTGTTGCTGTTGCACATTCAGAGCAGCACTGAATGTGTATTTTAAGGAAATTTCATTAGTTTCCAGCACAACTCTGAGCAGTGCCCAGGTCAAGGCATGCTTCCTCAGGAAAACAACAATTTGGCTGTGACTGAATTTTCCTAACATCAGCATCTAAAACACTGCTGAGGCAGCAAAGTTACAAATTTACATTCTGGTCTTCAGTGGAAAAAAAAATGAAACCTTCACTTATTCTGAACTAGTGGGGATTTATTTCAGGGTGGTTCCTCCTCTTCAATACTAAGAAAATCCAGCCAAATCAACGTATAACTTGATTAAGCATTATTCAGTATAACTAAAGAGATTAAAAAACCCCACATCAGAAGGAATTGCTGAAAGCTGATTAAGAAAAAATTCCCAACAGGAAGCTTGGAAAGTCTGTGCATTTGGCAGACCTCTGGATGCATTCCCAGTGATTGCCTTCAGCTCATTCTGTGACTCAGAATGAAAGCCATTAAGAGAAGCATAGTTCTAAAAGGCCTCAAATCTAATAATTATCTTATTCTTTCCTTTCATTAGAAGGGAACTGGACAAAAAGGAGAACCCTCATTCCCCCCAAGGCAGTGAAGCACTAACATTGTTTTCCTTGTACAAGTAAGAAAGCACCGGAATCCGCCCTCGGCTCCTGAACCTTGAACTTCCCATCACCACAGCCTTGGTGGCAGCTCGAGGCACCACGATCTCAGGAGGGTATGTGCTGCAAACCTGAGGGAGAACAGAGAAAAAAACCCCACAGATTGTTCCTGAGCACTTCAAAACTCATGAAAAATTCATCTTTAGTTTATTAGGTTATGAGGTATTCAGGAAAACAATGCAGGAAACAATCAACTCTGCAGTTGAACCTAAAAACTGCACTGCACAATGCAGATTCAAAGGGAGTTCTCTAAATACAGAAATTTGATGGAAGTTTCTAATTTAGATTCACATAATGGTTTGAGTTGGACATTAAAGCCATCCCACACCCTGCCATGGGCAGGGACAACTTCCACTATCCCAGGGTACTCCAAATCCCATCCAACCTGGCCCTGGACACTGCCAGTGATTCAGAGGCAGCCACAGCTTCTCTGGGAACCTGTGCCAGGGCCTGCCCACCCTCCCAGGGGACAATTCCTTCTCACAAAAGGAGAAATTAAGAACAACTGTATTAAAACAGTTCTCTCAAAATCTTATGGAACTCGAAAAGCTCTTCCAGCACTCAGATGGAATCCTCACAGAGCAGCTTCATCCTTTCTCCTCAAACAAGCGCAGTCTTTGCAGCATGGACTTCACAGATAAGCTGCTCTCCAAGCCTGGCTTTACATCAGGCTTGACACTTCTAAAACACAGGCTGGAAATTGTGAGGAAACTCTAAAGCACCTGAGAGTTCCACTGCAGCAAACAAAGCCTCAGAATGATGAATGATTTGAGATGGCCACATCTAGGTGACCTCAGCAGCTACTGGAAACAGCACCTCTCACATGAGAGGCCCATTCAGGCCTCCACTGGCACAGGCAGGTAAAAGTGGCAGTCACCTCTGAAAGCACTGGTTGTATTTCTTCAACCCAGAGCTTAAAGTAAAGAAAGTGGCCACGGAAAGGGATTCAGGGTTAGAAATATGTTGGTGTCTTCCTTGGAGTTGCTTGCCTTGCTTTTCAACAACAAGGTCTGACTGCACACAGCCCCAGAGGAAATAAAAAGGGAAATAATGTGGAGCAGGATTTTGAACAAGCTTGCTGACAAATGCTTTTGTTTCATGTTGTTTAGATCCAAGTTGGCCTTTCAGGGAAAATAGCAGCAGCAGGCAGTTCAGACTGAAATGACAGAGGACCCTTAGGTAGCAGGAGATCCAACTGAGAAAGCAAAAAAAGGTCTGTTTTCCACAGCTGTTTTTCCTTCCCTTCCTCTCTCTCTCTCCCCTCCTCCCTCTCCTTAGTCCCTCTCCACTCTGCCTCATTCCCCACCAATCCAAACTGCTGCCATTTCCTTCTCTCCTCCACATCTTTCACCAGCCAGGTGGGACAGGCTTTGGAAATACCAAAAGCAGCTCAGTGTGCTTAAGGCTTTGCCTAACAGATGGGTTGACATTTCTGCAGAAAAACAAGGCTCTGCTCCCTTGCCAGGGGGATCAAACACAACAAGGTGACTCTGCAGCTCTCCTGGAGCATCATTATCTGCAACTCCCCACAAAGATGATGTGCTTTAACTCAAATCAAGCGAGCTCCTTCCTCCCCAGAGGCAGCAGCAGGGCTGTCATTAATAACAACAAGGAGCTAGTGCATGAAATGGCTGCTCTGGGCAGGAATTACCTCATAGTCCTTATTAATATCTGTTATTTCCCAGGAGTCGTTGGGAATGCCCATGCGCTGGTAATCCAGTCTCAAATCAATCAGCTTCCATCCCATTTCCCGGCTCTCTTTGGACATTTTAGGATTGTAAGAGAAAGCATAAAGTTCTTCAGGTTTCACTGGGAAGCAGAAAGAAAAAAAATCAACAAGTTAGAGATGCAAAGAAATCCAGGGAGGCCAAAACTTCTGGAAATCAGTGACTGACTGCTACAGAGGAGTGTTCAAAGTATTAAATACTTCTCAGCCTTTTATATAGATTTTTGGCTGGGATAGCACCAAGTGCTGAAATTCATCCTGAAATCCTCAGGAATTTCCAATATTCCGCTCCCAAATGCAGGGAGATACATTAATTCTAACCAAGTGTTTCAGCCCAAACTGGAAGAAGTAATTTCTCCTAAACAAATTATTTCCTCCTGAATTCACCATAGCATGTTAGATAGGATTTATATCATAACCATTAACCCACACATGAAAGCATGGATGAAAAGATCTGTTTTCTGTGGAGAGTTCATACAACAGCTCCTGCAGCCCTGTAAGGTCATTGCTCAATAACAAATTCTGAAATTGGAAAACATAAGGGATGTCTGGAATATTGCTGTCAGCCCAACAAAGGCTTCAGGCTGGCTCTGACAAGTGCCCATTTACCATCCCAGCCTCCTTCCCTCTTTCACAAAATGCAAATCCAACCAATAACTCATCCAGCTGATTCCCCAAGCAGCTCCAGAGACAGAGGGAAAGCTGTCAGAGGCTGATAAAGCAGCTGGGTACTGAGCAGGTAACCCAGAGGTGTCCATCACATGTGTGCAAACAACCAGTAATGATGTGCTCTGCCAAAAATCCAGGAAGGGAGCACACTCAGACATCTTAAACCAACAGAAATGTGCTGTTACATTCCAGAAGCAGAAGAAAAGAAAGAGCTGCAGCATTTACACAGTTGAGACCAAAGGAAACTGGTGTGAGCCCCTGCAGTGACACTCCCCACGCTTCAGGCACTGACCAAACCTCTAATTTTCAAACCTCAAAGAGCAGTGACACCTTTTAAATGTAACACAACAAAACTGCCAGCTACAGCATCAGAGGCAGAACTTCAGAACTAAGAAAACTCCAAAGACCACAAGGGGGGTGCTGGAAATACACACAGGCCTTAAAAGAAATTTTTAAAAAAACAAAACTCAGCAAAGCTCATTTCTCCTACAGATTTCCAGCCCAGCCCTAGTGCCATTATTTCTCCTCCTTCAGCCTGGTGACACCATCACAAATCGCAACTACAAATGATATACTTGTAATAACACAACTCCAAATACTGGCTCCAGCACCCCAAAAGCAGAGGCTGCCAGAGGCAGAAGCCAGGTAGGAACTCAGTGGAATGCTGTCCTGCAAGAAAAGCCTGAAGATTCATCCATGCTGGAATAAAAAGTTGGAGCTAGAAGAGAGCACAGGCTCTTGAGGATGTCTGGCTCACACTCTAAGTCAGGGCAGGGTGAAGCACAGGCTTTCGAAAGTGAGCAAACACTGCAGAGCAGCCTAAACACGCTGCTGGAAACACAGCAGAGATGCCAATTTGTGGGATTCAGGAATTCTGTGAATGCCTGGATCAGATGGAAAGGGCAGAACCGCACACAGCCAACAGCTGGGTGACACAAGGGACTGACAGTGGCCAGGTTTGGGATATGAACTTTGCACAGCTCTCCACAAGTTCCTCATGGGAGACCACATCACTCCCACTGCCAGAGAGGCACAGAATCACAAAGAGGTTGGGGTTGCAGGAGCTCATCCAGTGCCACCCCTGGGACACCTTCCACTGTCCCAGGCTGCCTCAAGCCCGATCCAGCCTGGCCTTGGAACTTCCAGGGATCCAGAGGCAGCCACAGCTTAACTGGGCACCCTGTGCCAGGGCCTCACCACCCTCCGAGGGAACAATTCCTGCCCAATATCCCATCTGACCCTGCTCTCTCAGTGTGAATCCATCCCCCTTGTCCTGTCACTCCAGGCTCCTGTAAATAATCTCTCTCCATCTTTCCTGCTGGCTCCCAAGACTGTGTTTAGTTTGGAAGCAAATGTCCTGCTCCACAGAGCTCAGCTCCCTGAGCCCTGCCATGGTCCCTGGAGCTGGATCCTGATCCCAGTCCCTCCCTCCCAAACCCAGCCTTGGGGCAGCAGAGCCTTCCCAGGGCTCAGCCTGGAGCATTCCAGAGATTGCCAGGACAGGTTCCCAGCCGCAGTACCTGGCTGGGAGAGCTTGAGCAGGGAGGTGAACACATCGTGGCAGTCCCTCTCCTGCCCAATGACAAAGTGAGCCACGTGGAAGTTCTTGCAGTGGATGAGCAGGGGGTACCCAGCCGTGGTCAGGGGCAGCTTCTCCACGCTGGAGATGTGGTGGTGCAGGATCTGCAGAAAAAGGGATAAACATCATTTGTCACTGATAAAGCTGGGAGCAGTGCAAGCAGATAGGAAACCCTTGTAATACAATCAGCTGTTTATGCTTCCTGCAGCTAAGCAGCAGCAGAAAATTAGTTTATTGGTGACATTTATCAAACATAAACTGCACCCAAAGCACAGGGGAGTATGCAGGACTGAAACACCACAGATGTACATAAATTACTTTCAGAGGCAGATGTACAGCTCAGTTTATCTGGTGCACTTTGCTTTCATTTCACCTCCATATTAAATACATTCTGTCATTCCCATTCTACTTTAGAATTAAATAGGCTAATTTTAGTGCTAATTCTGCACTTCTAAAAGCTGCAAATTCACATTTAGTGGTGTTGTATATTGAATTTGAGATAGGAAATTAGACAAGTTTTTTACACTCCTTGAGCTGACACTAATCCCATGAGTGAACTCTATCAAGTCATGTCACCATTGTGCTCATTTCCTTCCGAGCCAGCTGTTTCTGCCAAGCATCTGATATTAAAATACTCCAAAAGACCACTACAGCTGCAGAATTCCCAAACCTGTACATTCTGGAAATGAGTGCATTCAGTTCCAGGACAAGGGGGAATGGCTTCTCACTGCCAGGGTGCAGGGTTAGATGGGATATTGGGAAGGAATTCTTGGCTGTGAGGGTGGGCAGGCCCTGGCACTGTGAGGGTGCCCAGAGAAGCTGTGGCTGTCCCATCCTGGAATGTCCAAGGCCAGGTTGGAGCAGCCTGAGACAGTGGAAGGTGTCCCTGCCTACGGCAGGGGTGGAATGGGATGATCCTTCACATCTCCCCCCATCCAACCCATTCTGTGGCCTGAAGCAGCTTTTGCAGGTGTGTTTCCAGCCCACCATACCCATGTCTCCTTCCTGACTTCAGCAGAGGCATCCACGTAGATGAGGTGTGTGGCTGTCAGGTACAGGGTGCCGCTCGCTGCCCTCCTGTTGGCGTAGCGATCCAGCAGCTTCACGTTCTCCACCTGCAGCAGCAGCACAGCATGAGAACACCACAGAATCCAGGACTGCTGAGCCTGGAAAGGCCCTCTGGGATCACTGAGTCCAGCCTGTGCCCAATTCCCACCTTGTCACCCAGCCCATGTCCGGTTGCTCCTCGGACACCCCCAGGGATGGGCACTCCAAACCTCCCTGGCAGCCCCTTCCAAGGCCTGACCACCCTGTCCATGGATAAACTCCTCCAAGTCCAGCTTGGATGGAGGAACTACCCAAGCACTTGTTGAACTCCATTCTTTCAACTTCTAATACACAGCTCATGAAGCAAGACAGAAAAATACAAGAATTTAAGTTGCCCCTGCAACACCAAGCCAGCCTTACACCATAAACCCAAATTATTTCTCCATGAATTAAAGCCATAAAGGTTAAGCAAACAGCCGTGGTTCAGCATCAGCAAATCCTAACAGGATTACTGGATTTGTAGCCAAGATGATCCCAGTTCATTACTGTACGAGGCTGAAGAAAAATAACAAGACAAAGAACTGCAAAGGAAAGACTTGTCTGTGCTCAGGGTGATTAACATGTTGCTCTGAAAGGAACAGCCCTCTCCAGTCTGACTTCCCACTGCTCATTCCCTCTTACAAGCTGCTTCTTGTAACTCACTTCCTGGCCTCCAAGTGTATTTCATAAACCACACCAGGCTAATTAATAAAAAACAGCTTTCAAGAACATCAGTGCAGAAATAATAAAATATGTTACAGCACTGGATTGATTTTCTCCTGGCCTATTTGCTACCTAATGAGGGCAGATGGAATTTTTCTCTCACCATTAAGCAGAAATAAGAGGAACAAATAATTGGATGGACAATGAAAACAAATGTTTTAGCAGTAAATGATAGATTAGTTCTGGGTATTGAATGTGTGAGCTTCCTTATATCTCAAATACATCATGAAAAATCTCAGGAAATAAATTGGAGAGCTGAGGCCTGGGCTCAGTGCCCTCTTAGCAGGTCATGTTTTTCAGCAGCTATACCTATTAAATATAATATTGCCCTTTTCAGGGCACTACAGACATGCAGGACCAGCAGAACTCCTCAGAGCAGGGGGTAAGGAGCATCCCCAAACTAACGTCCTACAGAATAAAACGAGTAACAATAATCTTCATTGCAGTGAAGTACATATGTATTAAATTATCGACTGCTGCCTGAATAAACGCAATTCGCTTTAGTACAGCATTCCCGGAGCTCCTGTTCGACTTAATTCAATGGGGGAAAAAAGGCACCCTTTGGTCCAGTCACTCGGACTGAGAGGAATCTCTACGCTTTGACAGAAAGGAAACATTCCGGAATCACCCCCGAACCACCCCGGGATGTGCCCACCACTGAACCCCTCCTCCCCACAAAGCGCCGGAGCCGCGAACACCGGGAGACCGCGGCTGGGACTTGGGACCCGCCACCCGCAGCCCCGAAGGCGCGAGGGCCATTGAGCGGCGGGGGAGCGGAGGCAGCGGCGGAGGGGAGCGGGCCGGGGCCGCGGGCGCTGGGTTACCTTCGGCGTGCTGATGTGCTCCATGGCCGCCCGGCCCCGCCGTGAGGGGCGGCCCCGCCGCCATCAGGGCCCGCGCGCCCCGCCCCGCCCGCCTCGCGAGAGTCGCGCGCCGGCGCCGCCATCTTGGCTGAGGGCAGCGCTGAGGGCAGCGCCCGCCCGGTGCAGCCGGGGTGTGCCCGGAGAGCGCGGGATGTGCCCGGAGCCCCTTCCTGGAGCCCCCGGGATGTGCCCAGACCCCCTGCCCGGAGCACGCAGGATGCGACAGGAGCCCTCGGGATGTGCCCGGAGCTCCCGGGTTGTGCCCATATCCCCTTCATGGAGTTCCCGGGTTGTGCCCTTAGCCCGGGATGTGGCCGGAGCCCCCGGGAGCCCCCTCATGCTCCGCTCCATCCTGCTGCAGTCCCGCCATCTCCCCGTGTCTTTTCCCCTCCCAGCACCGACATTCGCGAAGCTCTCGGGGAATACTTCAGGAAAAAACACCTTTTTTTCCCCTCAGGGAATGCGGCCATCAGCTATGCCGTGTGGATGGGCAGCGGGCTGATAACATCCTCCCCTCGAGAAAGAGGCTGGAGGCACGTTTATCACTTGAACACTTGTCACACTTCGCACAGCTGGTAACACCTGTTCGACCTGTCTGCCGTGTATTTTAAATTCCAAGCACGATGCTGTGTCTCGTGGGTGCCCAGCCCGGATCCCGGGGAACTGCTGGAATTGCTCTCACTCCTGCAATGTGCTGGGTGTCGCACAGCCCCAAGGGCAGCAGCTTCCCGGGGGTTTGTTCCAACCCACACCTTGAATTGCCGAAAAATTCCCTTCTGGAGCCTGAGAATTTACTGGTTTTAATTATTGGTGATCCTGTATCGAGTCTGAGAATTGACAGCTTTTAATTATACCACAATCAGAATCTCAGACTGGTTTGAGTTGGAAGGGACATTAAAGCTCATCCAGTTCCAATCCCTGCCATGGCTGGGACACCTTCCATGGATGTTATTCCATATTCTAGAATTTCTACCGCTCATACAAACCCACACAGCCTCGGATCAAGGAAAGAAGAGACACACGGACGATAATTCCCGGTGCGGAGCAGCACGGGCTCCTCCTCTGCAATTAGTGGGGGCAGCGCTCGTTAATTAAGGCTTTGTGTTTGTGCTCCACGTGATCCAAAGTCGTTTTCCCCCCGGTAGCTTCTCCTGGGGTTTGCAGAAGGATGATGGTTTATAAGTTTAAAAATAAATGGGGTGGGCATCACTTAGGGACTTTGCAGCACTGCACAAAATGTACCTGTGGAATAGCAATGCTGCTTCCTCCCCTTCCCAAAGGAAAGTGCAAAAACACCAGGCAAAAATAAAAAATGAGTGAATAAATAAGGATGTGGAGATGAGAAGAGCTGGAGGAACAGCTGCATTGCTCAGCCAGGCACTGCCACCCTCTCAGCTTCTCCCCAAACTTGTGCCACAGGGATCAGTTTGAGGAGGAATCTCAAGGAATAAAGAGAGCTGACTTCTTCCAGGGAGCTTTCCCCAAGTCATAGACGGGTTGTGCCCATCTTCTCTCTGAAACCTGCATTTATTGAGCCTGAGGAGATGAGGCAAAAGGAGATGTCAGAAGAAAATAAACAGAGAATGAGGCCACAGTGGGAGGCTTAGAAAATGCACTTTGAGTACATCTGAAGAAGGGAAGGGAAGGGAAGGGAAGGGAAGGGAAGGGAAGGGAAGGGAAGGGAAGGGAAGGGAAGGGAAGGGAAGGGAAGGGGAAGGCACAGTGCAGGAAGTGTCCTGTACAAAGCCACCAAGGCAATGCCCATCCTTGACTGAACTGCTGAGTACAGCCCACAGCATCTTCAGGATACCCATTTTTGCTGTCATTTGAAGTCACATTTATTCCAGAATTTCGCCTGTACTACAGGAACCTGTAACTCTTGATCTTGCTCTAAGTTCCTTCCATTGACATTGATTCTGCCATTCATGCTCATGCTGGACAAGCTTTGTACTGACAGGAAAGTGCTT
The DNA here is from genome assembly GCA_013398995.1 of Alaudala cheleensis. NCBI lineage: Eukaryota > Metazoa > Chordata > Aves > Passeriformes > Alaudidae > Alaudala > Alaudala cheleensis. Next base: position 15,017 of record VWYE01010193.1, on the reverse strand, counting down.
TTCTAAATCTATTTTGCAATTTGCAGATCAGTTTGAAGTTCCTCAGCTTGCAGGAACAAGCAAGCTAAATTGTAGGTCTGGTCTGTTCCCCACCAAGTAATTCCTGTAATCTCATTTTTATTACTCACTCTCCACATAGGAAGTGTTTAACAGGCAGATAAAATCTAACACAATAAATCCCTATCAACAAAACAGCAAAAACTTGTGTGATGCAGATGAAAATGACATTTTGGGGGGAGATGTTTGAGAAAAGAACAATTTCTTGTGCTATTTTTACTGTGAGAAGGGTGGGAGGGGGCATTACCAGACACCCACACTGAGTGCCAGAGGGGCTGTTGCAGAGCTTTGTCTACAAGTGTCATCAAGGGAATGCTGCCAAAAATACCCTGAGATGATGAGTTTAGATCCAGTTCCACCCCCAAAGCCTGCCCAAACACTGGCTCCTATCATCTGGGAAGCAGAGAGCCCAAGGAATGTGCAGGGGGTGCCAAGGCCAGCTGAAACACCAGTGGGGATTTGGCCTTTGGAGTTTGTTTTCCTCATTTGAGTGATAGTCAAGAAAGAGCTGTCTCAAAAAGAGCCTCAGGGAGAACAGATCCTGCCTGTATTTTAGAACTTTGACTGTCACAAATAGATAGTGGAGTATCTTCCCAGAGAGGAGAAATACACAAGGGACTTCATCCAGGGAGGAGGAGGCTGCTGAGAGGAATGAAAGCAGAGCTGGGCAGGGGCTCCTGCAGACTTGAACCCTTGGCACTGCCCTTATCCCCAAGGAATCTTTAAGTGAGCTTTGCTCTCCTGAGGTGGTATCAGGGTCCTTGGTGAAGAGTTGCCCATCCCTGTGTAAGCTGGGCTAGGGAAGGTGTCCCTGCCACTCCAGGGGCTGGATGAGCTTTAGGGTCACTCCCAGCCCCAGTCACTCTGGGATTCTGGGCCTGTAATTACAGCCTGTGCTGACTGACCTGAAATTCTGCAACTGGAGGTTTTGAAAGTAGTTCATGGAAAAGTATCTGTGCTGTTTCTTCCACCTTTTCCTGCTGACATCCTTGGACAGTGATGATGTTAGTGCCAATGACTCTGGGGCAGTGCAGTGGTTGTTGGTGTTGTACTTCCATGCCATGGGATATCAGGAATCTGCTGGAGCAAACACCATCAGCTCATCCCTTGTGTTGCTGAAGGAATCCAACAGGTGCTGCCTGTGAGCTGATCCTGCTGCAGTAACACATCACTCCAGCCCCTGCTCTCCCTTCCCAAGGTTTTACACCAGGCAGGGCTGTGATTGCAGCAGCCCCGAGCACTCAGCATGCAGGGCCCATCCCTCTCCTCATCTCAATTCCCTACAATCAGGTGGAGCAATCAGCTGGCCTGGGTATTTTTAGCCTCCCTGGTTGTGTTGCTTTGCCTTGGATTAATGACCTGCTCCCCAGGCTGTGCTGGGGCTCTGGGACAGGCCCCACCCTGCTCCCAGGCAGGAGATGTCATTAATTAAAGCATCACTTGCAGAGCTGGAAAATCACTGAGGGGCTGTGAGAGAAGCAAAGGTTTGGTAGAGTTGGTTTTTTGCCTTCACAGTTGCTGTGGCTGGATGGCTTTAATGGAAAGAAGATAAAATGTCATCTTAGTGGGTGTGATGGAATCACCTGATACTTGTGTCCACTTCCAGCAGAGCCCAGCAAGGGAAGTGAAGAACACAGAGTTTCACTGGCACTCTTGGGGCTGAACTGGATATAGGAACAAACAGCCCACACAAGGAACTTCCTTCTCTGTTCCAGTGAACAGCCAGGAGCAGGTTGTGATGATCCTCAGTTTCAAAATTATTCTACAAGATTCTTCTTGTTTTTTGTCTTGCAATTTGAGCTGCACTTGTTTTTAACAAGTCTGATAATTCAAGGGCATGGTTTGCATCCCAGAATGGGAACAGCCTCCTGAGCATCCCAAGGCACACTCAGAAATTCTCCTTGCTGCCTGAGCAATCAGATGTCAATCTGCCTTTCCCAAGGAGGCAGCTTCCTGAGAGCTCCCTGCCTTGAGATTCCATGGTTTGGGAGCAGGAGGGAGGCTGAGCAAGGCCAGAGCAGATGTGTTTACAGCTCCAGACAAATCTCTGCAGCTCAGGCAGTGCAGAGTGTCTGTCACTGCTGCAGAGCACAGCTCATCAGTCCCCAGCCCTCCTGGATCCCCCAGGATGGAGCTGCTCTCCTCACCCCCTGCCAAGTGCCAAAGTTGTTTCTTACCAGCTCCCATTGCACACTGGGCTCCCAGTTGGATTTAAGCCCTGCATGGATGAACGAGCCAATGACAGAGCTGGGAATTATTGTCTTCCCCTTGACACTGTGCTGAATTTGGTGTCTTCTGTCTGCCACTGACACCTCAAAAAAATCCCAGAGCTTGTTGAACCAGCTCTAGAGCAGAGCAGGTGCACTGTAAGGGTCTGATCAGTGCAAGACCTGATCTACAAACTCAAGTGATCCAGTGCATTCCTGAGACTGAATGGAATTTCCTCTGCAATCCAAACATGTTCCAGGGTCTTAAACTCTTTGTTCCAGCACACAAAGCTCTGACCCAGTCAAGCTTGTTAACAGTGGCAAATTTATTCCTAACTGCTTTTCTTTGATGCAATGGAGTTGTTCTTTTTTCGAGACAGTCATCAATCCCTGGTGACAAAGGGTGGATTATCTGCCTCTCAACAAGATATCAAAACCTATCCCAGGGAATTTGGATGTGGGCTTGGGAGAGCTGTGGAAAACATGCCAAGAACTGCGTCATCCAGGAAGGAGAACACTGATGGGTCTGAAATGCAACATGGTTTTAGGATGTTCATGGCATCTGCAGAGCTGAGCTGGTGTTTGGCAAGTGCCAGAGAGGGATGGAATTCAGGATTGGAGCCAGACTCCAACTTTACTTGGCTGCAGACAGACTCTCCTCTGAGCTTTTCCCCTGTCATCCTTAGGAAATTGTTCTTCCCCTTTGTAATGAAGCTCAGATTTCAGGATCTCTGCATGTCTCTGTGTGCAGGATATTTCAGTGAGAAAATTGGCTCGACCTTTTCCTCAGGCCCAGCTTTCATTCCTAGGTAAACAGAGGGACTTTTGGGCAGAGCTTCTTGTTAGACAGCAAATTAAGGGGAGGTGTCCCTGGGGCTTGCAGTGGGAAAAATCCTTCAGGATTCAGGATGCTTTCTCTCCAAGAGCCTCCTTCTCCATGTTGTGCCAATCTGTGGGTTTGACTCTCTTGTTCAATTACAGTTCTAATCATCTTACTCATGCTTCATTTCCCACTGTAAATAAAAGGAATTTTAGGCTGCATTTCCCTTTTTTCTTCCAAGTGGCTGCGTAAATTTGGCCCTTTTTGAGAAGTGCCCGATTATTTTATTGTGAAATTGTGCTCACCCAGGGCACATGGCTGGGCTGAGTCAGCCTGGGGTCAGGGAGCACGTGGGGGACAGAGGGACAAGTGCAGGGTGTTTGTCACCAGCAGCATGTGGAGGGCTCTGGCTCCGAGTGACAAAGGACAGAGGTGGCTTTGTCCTTACCCAATAAAACCAAACACACTCTGCGGAAACCTTTGCTGGCTTCATCCATGGGGACAATGGCAGCTTCAAGGGAAGGCAAACTGGATTCCCGTGTTTTTCCTGCTGTTTCCAAGATCAGCCCACTCATTCCTGATCCCAAGGGTTTCCTTGATCTCTCCAGAGTCAGCTGCCCTGAGCCATGCCTGCCTGTCCAGAGGGCCTGAGTGCTTTCTTAGGTTCCATCCCAGAACTTCCATGCTACCTCTGCTCACTGCTGACATGGTCAATTAATGGAACTATAATAATTACCTACATTAAAGCCTGGGAAATGCATGAGGAAGGGAAGTTGCCACAGGATGAGCTGTGCTGTTGGGCCTCACAGCCCTAAAGCTGACATCCCCCTCAGGAAATCCATTATTGCCTTGAGTGTGAACACTTCCTTACCCTCCTTGTGCCCTCCTATTACACCTTTATTTCCTAACATGCACATTTGTGGATTGTATTGATTGCTTTTGGCTGTGACACTCAACCCAAAGCAATTTAAAGACAGAGAGGAAGAACATCACACCTTCAACAGCCAGCTCAGCCATCCATCAGCGTGTCCCAGGCCCAGTTTAATGTGCCCCAGTGGGAGGCCGAGGTGCCACCCCCCTTCCAAGGCCATCAGCTGGGACAGCAGGAGCTTCACCAAGCACCAAGATTTGATTGCAGTTTGGGAGTCAATAAACAAAAAAAGCTTGGCTGGGGAGCTCATGACAGGCAGTGATTTCTCTCAGTCCCTGTGTGACTCAAACCCCATCCATCACCACCAGAGCAGGAGCTAAGTGCCCTGGGGAACAGGGGAAATGTTCTGCCATGTCCCCTTGGTTTGAAGTTATTTTTTTGGATTTGTGAGGATTTAATGAGCAGTTTCCTTTCTGGAACCACCTCTCCTGTGCCATGGCCAAGGAGAGATGTGCACAGAGCATCACCTCCCTGATCCTGGGGCAGCCACATCTCCAGAGGCTGCTGGAGCTGTTTTGGGAGGTCACGAGGTGGGGTCAGTCCTTTGTCACAGTAACAACTGACAGCACAAGGGGAAACACCCTCAGGCTGCACCAGGGGAGGATTAGATGGGGTATTGGGGAAAATTCCTTCCTGGAAAGGGCTGTCCAGCCCTGGCACAGCTGCCCAGGCAGTGGTGGAGTGCCCATCCCTGGAGGATTTCAGAGCTATGTGGATGTGGCACTTGGGGACCTGGCCGTGCTGGGGGATGTTGGACTCGATGTTCTCAGAGAGCTTTTATTCAGAGCTGAATAATTCTGTGACTCTCTCAGTTCAGTTTCTTCTCCTGAGCCGAGGAGCAGCTGGCAGAGCTCAGGTTTGCCATAGCTGCTGCTGGTGCCAGGAATGTGACCAGTGCCGTCAGAGCCTGCTCAGAGCTCTCTGTGCCAGGGCAGGAACTGCAGATTCACCCCTGCCTCAGAATGCCAGGGCTCCTCAGTGCCTGACCCAGCATCAGCAACCCTTCCTGCCAACATCCTCCTGTGGGGACAGTGCCAATCACTCTGGTGACACTTCTGCAGCTGGGAGATGTCAGCCAGCTGAGACTCAGGGTAGTTCCTGTATCACATCTGCCTCCCCTGAGCACACAAAGGCTGCCTCGTTAGTCCTGCACTTCTGCCTGTCTCTGCCATGGCTCCCTGTCCCTGTCCCTGTCCCTGTCCCTGTCCCTGTCCCTGTCCCTGTCCCTGTCTGTTATGGTGTGGGCTCCTTTTTTCTTGTTCTTGCCAAGGTCAGGATGAATGATTCACGGGAAACAGAAGTTCTAGCTGGGACTTGGTGATTTATTAAATCTTATCTATTCACAGACTATTTACAGACTCACAAGTGAGCTGTAACCAGCTGTAGAAAAATGTGGCAAAAATGGCCACTACTGACTTCTTCCCAAGGTCTTCAAGCACTATTTACCCAATACCGAGATGACACCTCTATTGTTTGGTTTTGACCCAATGATGACCCTCAAAGGTCTGCAATGGGGACCTTTTTCACCCAATTACAGAAAGCCACCTAAACCCAGGAAGAAGAAGGAGGAGGAAGAAGAGCCAAAGGAGGACTTAGACAACACCTTAAATCCTCCATCTTGGCTCACACACAATACTATGTGCTAAAATCTTAAACTCTAAGTTTTTCACCCTGTGAGATCACACACTTCTAATCAAACTCCACACTCACAGCCCCTGTGCTGTCACTCAATCTTGGGAGCCTGTCAAATGTGGCCTCAAGTCAAATGTGGTGTCTGCCTGAAGGTCAGCACCCCTTAACATAGAAAAACCAATATTTTCATCATCCAGGGTTCCAACACCTGTCCCTGTCCCCCAGCCCTTCACTGCTGCAGGTGATTCCTGCCTGACATTCCAGCAGAGCTCAGGGATTTGTTACAGCACCAAAGGGGAGCTCTGTAAAATAAACTGGGAAAGAAAATCTCATCCCTGAGTTCCAGCTCCATTATGTGCCAGTAAATCCCCATCCCAGCACACACAGACTCACCCCATGGATATTTCTTCATGCTCAGCCCACACTTTGATAATTAAAGATTTGCAGACCAAACATGGCCCTTCATTTGAAAATGTTCAACCTTGCCACTGTCAGGGGATGTTTCAGTGGGAACAGGATCTGAAAAAAAGGGAATTTCACTTCTGGGTTTGCAGTTTAAATTCCTGTCATCCACATGTTGATATCAGGCCAGGCAAAACAAGTTCCTGGTGTTTTTTGGCCTTGGTCTTTCTAGAGAGCTGGTAGGAGAAAAAGGGAGTAAATTTGCCACTGCTGGGACAGGTGAAAATACATGAAGAGAGAAGAAGGAGTTATTTTTATCTTCTCTGTCAGATAAATGAAATATTTTAGGCCAAACCTTCAGCTGATGATTAATCAAGTTGAAAAGTGAGGAACTGCCCTTCCAATTTTCCCTTTGCCTGGGAGCAGGGGTTTGTTCTGGGCTTGGCAGTGCTGGGGGAACTCCATGGTCTGGGAAGGCTTTTCCAGCCTCAATAATTCCACGGTTCTGAGAAAGCCTTACAAGGCTCCTGGTGTTGGTTGAGGATCCAGAGAGGTCCTTTACAGGCTGTGCACTGGGAGTACCTGGGGCTGGATCACTTCCAACACCTTGGAGCATGGATGCAGATGGAAATGGGGCTGGACATGGCTGTTCCCTGGAAAATCTCTGTGCCAGTGCTGGGGTTTTGTGTCCAGCTCTCCTGAACTCTGCCAAGGCACAACAGCTCCTCTTCCAAAGAGGGAACTGACAATAAGAGCTGATTTTCTCATCTCTGTGGATTTCCATGTGCTCAGGAGCACTGGGATCTCTGAAATCTTGGTTTCCCAGTGCCTGGCACCCTCTGGTGTCAGAGGGCTCCCAGGGAGGATTTCATTGCTCAGCCACAAGGGCAGAGCTGGGCTCTTTGACTGGAGTTTCTCTTGGCACTGAAGTCACTGCTTGAAGCTGTCCTGGACCCCTTGGGCTTGTGCTGGGTCTTGGCAAGATCCTGGAACCAGCCAAGGTCTGATCTCTGCTCGGAGCACAGCAAAGCCTCCCTGGGCAGGGGAGATCAGAGACAAACGCCAGAGGAAGTGCAGATTCCAGTTCCTACAGTGTTCCCTGCTGGAATGCAGGGGTGTGAGGTAACCCCTCAGGACAGGCACCCCTCAGGTGGCTCAGCCCTGAACGTGGGATAGACCTCAAAGCCACACTTTAAAGCTCCTTCTTTTCTGATTATTTTGCTTTATATCCAATATCAGTGGGAAGAGGAGAAGGGCTTTGAGCAGGGGAATAAAGTGACACATGAGAACTGCTCAATGATTTAATCCTTGGGGATTCTGTCCCTTATCTCTGGGCCAGCTGGAGAGAATAAAACACTTTTCTTGGCTTTAGACGAAAATTAAAACATCACTTACAGTAATAATGGTTGAGCTGAAAGAGGCTCAGAGGCTGAGCTTTGGCTCTGATCAAGTATCCTGAAATACCAATGCTCTGAACCTCTCAGCTGAACACGACAGGAAGGACACTTCAGTTTTCCAACATTTGTTGTTGTTCCCTGGGCATAGGAATATAATGAAATGTGGCCATTTTGCTTCCTTTTCTACTCAAAATCAGATTTATTTTAATGGCCATGGAACAAAAATTAAAATACAGTAAGAACACCAAGTGAACAGAACTTTTTCTAAAGTGAACGAAAAAACAAATCAAACCAAATCAAACAACAACAACAAAGAATAAACAAACAACCAAAAACAAACAAACAAACAAACAAAAATAAAAGATAAAAAACCCCAGTAAAAATGCCAAGTGAACGAAACTTTTCTCAAAATATTTTTGGGCACAGTCTGGTGAACTGTTGGTCTTAAATATTTCCCTTTGCTTAATTTCCCCATGCTCAGTTTTACTGGACATGCCAGAGTTTGTGGTTCAGTGACTTCCAGCTGCTTTTCCTTCCTGAGCTCTCTCCTTTGTGTTCACGTGGATCTTGTCAGGACATTTTAGATCACCAGATCCAAATCCACCCCTGGTGTAAGTTGGAGGAAAAAGGAGAGAGGGGCATCAGGAAAGGATTTGATGCCTGTGGTATCCCCGGGTTTGTAGCCTGTTGAGTCCTGCTTTCATTCCAGCCTGGCTGCTGGGACTGGGATGTGAAACCACATCCACATTGCCAGGCTTTGCCCAGGCTTTGTTTTGGGAGAAATGAGGATGAACAGCCTGGAGGGAGGGGTCTGCAGCCTCCTCAAGCCCAGTTCCATCCCCAGTGGCCATTGCACACTGAGTGTTTTATTCAGAACTGCTCTTTGTGTATTCTCTGTGTCTGGGGTCCCAAATCTCCATTTGTGGCACCACCTCATTCCTTGTTTAAAAAGAAAAGCGATTTAGCAAAGCTTCTCCATTATCCCATCTTCTTTTCTTAACACAACCATGAAGGATGCGTTCCTGCATGAAATTAGGTGGTAATTTTCTTGTCTTGATTTTCAGTGTTTCAAGTGTTCTTAGGAGCAGCCCTGCCAGACTTCCAACATATTGTTATGGTTATCACCTTGATAAATATAACCCAGTTCTGTCTGCTCCCCCCTCTCTTGAGTCTTCCCTGCTGACATTTTCCTCTCAAGCAGAAGTTTCTTTTCTTTATTTCCAGCATCTCCACAGCCTTTTCCTCAACCAGTTTCCAAATCTTCATGATTGCTTTTCACCTTTTGCTCTGAGGATGCTCGTTGCAGTTCCCTGCCAACCCACAGGAAGCCTCCAGCTTGTTAAAGCTTCAGTGAAATTGGGTTTTTCTGCACTTTCCATTACCCTGATTGAGAGAAGGTGCCTGTAACTACTCCCAGCTCCTCCTCCAGGGCATCTCTGCTGTGCTGGCAGCTGCAGCTCACTCTGAGCTCATCCACAGCCCCACTGTTCCAGCTCCTCACAGGAAATCACTCCTGGGTTGTTTTCCAGCACCTTGTCCAGCTCTCCTGTCTGACAGGGAATGCACACACAGAAATACAAATGAATTTGCTTTTCCCCAGCCTCACAGCCCCAGCCATGCTCTGGGGAGTCCCAGTGCTGCGGAGAGCTGGAGTTCAGCACAATTGGAGGTGTCAGGCTTTGCTCCTTTCTGCTGGAGAGAACCAAACTGTTCCTGTGTGTGACACACAAAGCCCAGGGTGACACAACCTCAGGGAAATGTATTCTCCACTTCTTGGGAAAGGATCCCTGTTTTGAGAAGAAGGAGCCTCTTTCTGCCTCAGGAGGATCTGACTCACCTCAGTGGATGTGCTGCTGGCACTGGGGAGTGCCCAGGAGGCCACAAATGTGCTTCAAGGCTTTCTCTGAGAGGGGAAAACAGACAGATGTGTTCGGGAAACATCCCAAGAGATGCTGGGACACATTCCAGCTTGGTCCCCACAAGGAGCTGGGCTGGCACAGCCCAGGGGGGACACAAGTGGGACAGGCAGTTGGGCTGAGGGATGGGAACTGTGTGGGCAGGAGAGCCACAAAGCCTCCATGAACTCCAGCTTCACTTGAGTATCCCAGCTCTGGTTCTCCCTGGAGGCAGAATCTGCACAGAGACACTCCAGGAGCTGAGCTCAGACACCAAGCCAAGCTTTACCGTCAGCAGCCCTCAGAGATCTGCACCTCTTTGCCCTCCTCAGAAGGACATTTCACTATCAGGCACTTGGGGGAAGATAAACCTAAAAATGAAACTCTTCCCTCAGATTTTGTAGCATTTGTACAGTGCCAAGACTGCTGGGGTCCTGCTCCCTTCCCCTCAGGCACTAGGGAATAATTGCTACATATATTAGGCAGAAATTAAAAAATATGAGCAAGATCAACCTATTCTGAGCTCAGCTCAGCCCCAGATGATTGACAACACCCTTCTTGTTCTCCAGGGAACAGGCATTCCAAGGGTTTTAGCTATTTCAGGCATCATCTCTTCCCCCAACAAAGGAACTGGGGTGACAGAAGGTGCAAAACCTGAAAAACCATGGCTGTTTAAAACATCTCTTAGCAACCCAGAGATCCCCCAAAGTCACTGCTGCAGGAGAGAAGTGATGCCAATGCTTGTGGGATTTCTGCTTTCCTTGGATCCTGGTGAGGAATTTATAAGCAGATGCAGGCAACTCAACAGCCCTTATCTTCTTACCTCGCCCATTCTTATTCAGATAATTGCCTAATCCTTATTTGAAACTCCCCAAGCTCTTTGCCTCAATAATTGAAGTTTCAGTCATGCTCTGGGGTTTGAAGAGCACAGCATCTCCTGCAAGAGAAATCCAGAGGATGTTCCTTTGTGGCTGGAATTCAGTCTGTTCCAAGCAGGGCCTGTGGGTCAGCTGAAAACAGGAGAGAATTCAGCATTCAGGGGCAAAGGGTGCATGCAGGGATGCAAATGGGTCAGAGCTCCAGAGCTCATCTAAAATGCTGATGGAATTGCAGAGCTGGAGCCTGAAGAACACCCAGCCCTCACCACTCCTTCCCTCCCATGAATGTCCCGTTTTCCACAGCAGGGAGTGCTCCTCACTTTGCACTGTTCCCTAGAGAAAATGGCCTTGAGTTTCACTGAGGTGATGAGGGTTGTGCTCAGTCTTGTTCTCCAGAGGTTAATTCCAGGTGTGGGGTGGTCACTGAGTGCTTTGCAAACATTTCTCACTCTGCTCAGGTGGGATCTGCTCCGACAGGCTGAGCTTCCTTCAGATCCCAGAAGGAAAGGGCAGAACACATTTCAGTGAGCAGAGAGGAAAGTGGGCAAAATCTGCCACAGCCTCCATCAAAGAAGGCTTTTTTTTTTAATCTCCTCCCCACTCTGATGAGCAGGGATAACCCAGGAAGTTTAACTAAGTCATATTTTAAAGTAAAATAATTTTAAATCCCTTGCTAAAGGCTTCTGAAAGTGTTCCAGAGTGAAATGCTCTGCATTTCCTGGCTGTCTCACAAGGACACTTCCCACTGTCCCAGGCTGCTCCAAGCTCTGTCCAACCTGGCCCCATCACCTCTCCTGGGTCAGAGAGGTGTTAAAGCAAAGGATCCTGGGAGGAAAGGGAAGGGCTGGAAATTTGTTTACTGAATCTCAGTCTGAGGTGAGTTTTAGCTCTCTCAAGAGGCTTCAGCCACATAATTGCAAATGGTTATTTTAGCTGAACTTCATAACTCTGAGTTGCAGTGATTAAACTGAAATTCCCATCGCAGACCTGCAGGAAGACAAGTCCTAATAACAACTGTTAAATCTCAATATTGCATTCAGCCACCTCAGTAATCTGTTTAAAAAGCAAACATCTGCAATCCCATTATCAAACAGCCCAGGGGCTGAGACCTTTCAAGAGGGTATGTAGGGAAAGAGAGAAATTTTCCTTAAAAAGGAAGCTTATCTCATCAGGATGAAAAATCTCAGGAAAGCAAAGTGTGCTGTGAAACATAACCACAACCTTTGTTGTCTCTCAGTGTCTGAGCAATTAAAATTCTCCAGTGGATTCTTCCCCCTCTGAAATGCAGGTCCAGCCCATCTTTTAAAACTATGACTTCAGGTTTATCACAGTGAGTACAGAATTGTTTCTTCATGACAAGCACAGCTAATACAACAAATAGCCTCACATTCTTGGGGGGTGCTGGTAAATAAATAAAACTAATTCCTACCACCACCACAGCTCCCAATATTTCAGTGTGATAACAGTGCTCTGGAGCATTTCAACCCTGCACAACCTTCATCCATCCAGGGCAGCCAGGGCAGGTTTTCTCCTTCCATGAATCAAGAGAGAGGAACCAGATGTTGAGGCTGAAGTTGCTGAACGTTTTTGGGTGGCTGAGCAGAACCCTGGCTGCACTATGATACATCCATAAAAAATCCAGGAACTCTGTTTCACACAGCTCACAGCACTGCTGCTGCTTCAGTTCCTCCTGGGAGACAAAGTTTCTTGGGAAGGACAATGAAAAATATCATTACATCCATTAACTCCAGCATGTTTCTGTACATTTAAAGCATTGCAGAGATGTGGACACAGTTAACTGCAAAGCCCATTTTTTAAGCACTCAGTTTTACATCTTCAGTTCTCTATTGTTTTTCTGTGAAATCCAGAATGAGGGGGCTCTACCTCAAGGAAGCAATTGAAGCTTTAAATGCACATTTGACTGAGTAAATTACCCAGCAACTCCTCTGAGCAGGCAGAGATGGAGCTCAGGGAGAAGCACAGCAATGGGTTTTATGTAACAGAATTTACCTCTCTGGGTGGGAAGCAGGATGCTGAAGGCTTTGAAGCACTCTGATATCCTTGGTTTCCTTCACATCAGAAATGCACTGGCTTTAGAAGGGGTGCTTCTAATTAAACTGTGGTTAATGTGTTGTGGTTAATAAATACATGTGGATTCAAGCCTCAGCATTAAAAATGGAATATGAGAAAATGTGGGGTTGTTTAGATCTGGAGATTTATTTTAGCAGGCTGTAAAAGACAGATCAGAACCCATTCTGCCTTTCAAACATGGAATTTCTACCCATGGAAAAATGACAAATGGTGCAGAGCTGTCCTGTCAGCAGAGGACAGTGTGAAGAACAGGGTGAATAATATTTTGTTACTGAATTTTGTTGAAATTCCTCTCCCCAGCCCAATCCACAGCTCTGCAAATCAGGGCACTCAGGATGTGCTGCTATTGCAGACCTTGCATTGGACATTAATCTCCTTATGCTCCTAAACCAGCTGCCTTTTTTAGCCCTGGGCTGGCCCAGGCAAGTCAGGAGCAGCCTGACACAACATCTCTGCTCCTGCAGCAATTCTGGCTCATAATAATACTTGCTCAAAAAATAATACTTGCAACCTCCTGCACTATTAGTATTTATACAGTTTTAGTGCAGAAATAGATGTAAGCAGTGCAACGTTTCTTTCTTTTAGGTCTTTTGTAGCAAAAGCTTTTAGAGTTCTTTCCATTGAGGGTGATTTTTTGGATAAAACATGACCATTGAAACTTTGGGCAAAATGTAATGGGTGTCCCAAACACAGGCACCCTTGAGCCTCATTAAAGCAGGATTAGGAACATTTCACTGCCACTGCACAGGGTTTGTGATCAATGTCCAGCCCAGGCCACCAGCTCTGTCCTGGGCTTGGGTCAGGGACAGCAAAGCAGATTCCAAGTGGGAACAGCTGCAGATTTCCCTGCCAGGTTGGTGAGGATGAAGGCTGAACAGGAAAGCTTTACAGATATGAATGCTTAGCAGAAAGCTCTCTGAATGCAGGAACAGTCAGAGAAATGGAGATGAAAGCAAGTTTTGATATAGAAGAATAGAAGATGTCTAAAGTAAGGATTGCTGAACCAGTTGTTACTGGATAACTAAGGAAGCAAAGGTTGAATGAGCTGGCAGGTTTTATGACTAGACCAAAAGATGTTTTGATCACAAACAAAAAGATGTTTTTACCAAGTAGAGATATGTCTTAGCAAAAGCATAGGTAAAGAAAAAAGATGTTTTTTCCAAGCAGAAGAATTTTCCACTGCAAGATAACAGAAAAACAACTTTGAGCTTAAAATGTAACATGCTAAACTCATAAGATTGGATAGTTACTAACAGAATATGGTAATTTCAGTAGTTTTGATAGGCTATAGGCAAATGTACAAGTATTGTGTGTGATGCTGATTGGATGTTATGTATTAAGATGCTCAGCAATGAAAACATACAATGCATTGTAACCAGGACTAAATTGGCTTCAGGTTTGCCTGTGAGCTGCAGCTGCAGCTTTTGGGCTTGGCTCTGTCACCCAGGACCCAGGGCTGCTGTGTGCAATAAACAGCATTTTTAAAGAGCCACCTGAAGTCCAAACATCCTTCATTGAGTATCTCCCACACCAGGCCATGCCTGTTACACAAGGCTTGGATTAAAAATCAGAAATCATTGCAAAAACGTTGGTTAAAGGGCTGGCCAGGGAGTGTTTCAATAACTTCTGTTAAAAACATCACGTGCTTCAACTCTGCTCCAGCTCTGCCATAAGAACAGAAAAGCCAAGTAGGTAATTTTTAAATGACTTTTTTGCCATTAGGACAGTGTCTTTTACTCAGAAGATGAACACAGATGGCCCTCAAAATACCTGTAATTTTTTCTCTTCAGTAATAAACATGCAAAATGAGTAATGAAGAGGGACCTGAAGCCACTGGAAGCCCTGTCCACAAGCAACACTTGATGTGACTCAATCATTTTATTTTTCCTTTCTAATTAAAATATATTGAACTGTGTTATTTTGTCCTAGTAACACTGGATATACCATTGCAACAAGGGGCCTGGGTGTGATAGCAGGACTGAGAAGGTGACCTAGGCCAGGAAGGGATTAGGGGCAAAGTGTTTTAGATGTGGCTGAGAAGATTCCAAATGCCAGCACCAGCAGCTGTGCCTGTGGAAAACTCAACAAATCTGGGAATGCCCAGGGGAAACCAGGAAAACACAGTCAGTCTCACATGGACATCATCTCCACAGGAGCAGCTGGAATTGCAACAAGGAGAAAGCTTCCAGGTCATTTTGGGAGATCCCAGGACTCAAATATATGAAGAATCTAAATTCCTGTATTATTTCCATGTGTACACCAAGTAGTTCCCAGGGACATGGTGAAAATACCTGGTTTGAACCAAAAAGGGAAGGTGGAATTGGTGCTGGAAGTCACTGCATCACTGAAGAGAGCCAGGAAATTCAGCTTTTGTCTCCAAAGCAGCCCAGGGTGGGCAGCAGCTGTGCCAGCCCCCAGGGCTTTGGGAGCAAGCCTGGAAGCAGCAGTGGGAGAGGACTGGAATTTCATGGGATGAGATGAGCGTGGAAGGCTTTTCCAGGGATGGCTCTGTGGCTGGGACACAAGTGTGACCCTCACAAACAATCCTGGTGGAGAGCAGCATCACTGAGAGCTGAGGGACTGGCACCTCACTCACACCCACAGCCAGGAGGGCAGCACTCCATGGAGCTGCCCTCAGCTGGCCAAGCCAGACAAGAAGCTTTTGTCAATATTTCCTTCCTTTGTGTGGAAGAATTTTTAGAGACCT
>VWYE01010192.1:61928-77248 GCA_013398995.1 Alaudala cheleensis | reverse complement strand
AGAAAGGCAGCACACATTCAAGCGATTAGAAAATATTTCTTTAGGTATCTGATTCGAGTTGAACTTGTATTATCATGGAAACACAGGATGGCTTGAATTGGAAGAGACTTTAAAGATCATCTAATTCCAAACCCACTGCCATGGCCACAGGCACCTTCCACTACACCATCCGACTAGGCTTTGAACAATTCCAGAGATGGGACATCCACAACTGCTCTGGCACCCTCTTCCAATGCCTCACCATTCTCACAGTAAAGAATTTCTCCTTCACATCTATTCAAAACCTACCCTCTTTCAGTTTAGATCTAACTTTAAGACAGTTTAATTTTCAGAGAAGTGTGTCCAATACAATGAGGTAGGCAGGCATGAGAGAGGGTCTTTGCCCCATTGCTTGCTGCTATGTTTATACAAGCAGGTAGAAGCCTCTCCTGGTTGTGATAAAAGCTAACTACAGCTGATGGTCACTTTGGGGGTAAATGGTATCTCCTCAATGTGGAACTTTGACAATCCTGTTCCAAACTAACATTCATCATCCATATTTGCCAGGATTAGGTGGGACAGAGACTTTACAATTGAGAATTTATAATTGAAGTATCCTCAAAGTGATTTCTCAACTGGTTTACTCATTCAAATTTAATACATCTCATTATATGCTATTTGGAGTCCCATAACTGAGTTACCTCAATTTTATCTTTAATGAGCAAATGGGCAAATATATCCAAGACTGCGAATATATCCTCCAAAGCTTATAACTGTCCTTCTAGACAGCACTCTAAAAAAGCATTAAAAGCTGTCAGCTACAAAGAATAAATATTTTTTCTCTTTTTTCTTCCCTTTTTCCCCCTTTTTTTCTGTTTCTTTACCCTTTCCCTTTTTCTTCTCTTTTCAATAATGTATCTTCAGTAGTCCACTGCTGAAAAACTGATAAAAAAAGTTTGAATGGAGTTTACCTCTGATTACAGCAAAGAGAATATTTTCATTTCCTAAAACTGTCAACTAGATAGCAGCATTCTAATTAAACTGAAATAAAAAGAAAATATTTGAAATTACTAATAAATTATATAATGGTTTAAGTGTTTTTCATTAGGAAAAAGCATGTCTGAAACTAACAGCAGTCCCTTCTCTGGAGCAAGCAAGAACAAAGAATCACTTGAAATTAAATAGTTCTGCATAATTCCTAGGTAAACTACATTTTAAAAGCATTAGTGCATGTACCGAGAAATACATCTTCAAGGGTAAATCATTGTGGATAATTATTTTATGTCCAGATACTATGTTGCTTCATAACAGATTTGAAAGGAGGAAGGTTGTTTGGTGTCTTTTTTTAGAGTGGTCACAATGTTTTTTTCCCGTGTATTAACCAAACAATGGAATTCTGTTTAACTGAAAGCAAGTGAAAAACCACAATTATACCTAGACTGAATTCCACAGTAGGATGTTAAATGATTGATGTTGAGTAATTTAGCTACAGAAAAAGATGTGTTGTTGAGGTTAGCTGTAGCATCTTTTTTCATTTCCTCGTAAGGCAAGTGTGTTATTTAAGGAATTAAATGGACAAAGCAAGAGTGAGGTTATACACCTCAATTAATAGTATCTTGCAGGTCCCTTGTCTCTTTGTGTTGCATGCCTTAAGCTTGCAGAACTTTGTGCTTTGTACATTGTAAGAAAAAGAAAAAACATTTATAATTGCAAGGCATGCTAGAGGAAAAAACAATATTTTCGTGGTTATTGAATGTAGCTCTCTCTTGCTATGAGTAGTTTCCTGAGACATAGCTAAAACTCCTTTTTAGCTAAAAATAGTAAAAAAAACCCCTACCAAGTAAAAAAAATATTAAATTCTGCAGGCTATCACAATATCAATAACAATCTTCAGAGAATGTGATGTTGGAACTTGATCTTGGCTTGATCAGTACTTTGTTGGAACTTATCTTGGCTCCACAGTTCTGATATTTGATTATCATCCAGATTTTTGTGCTTCAGAAGCAGCCTGGAATTCCAGTATGTTTTCTCATATTCCTTTTAGAAACTGAGAAGACTGATACTGAAAACAGATTCAATATACCAAGATCACAGAGGAAAGCAGAATTAGACCTTAGATGTCTGCTAGGGACTCTTCACAGTTCTGTGATTCAAACTACTTCAGTGTGGATTCTTTCCGTGGGGTGAAGTCCTTCAGGAACTGACTGCTCCAGAGGGGGTTCCCTGCCAAGCCACAGGTCCTGTGGGAAAAATGTGCTCCAGTGTGGGATTTTCTCTTCATGGGTGCACAGACCCTGTCAGGAGCTTGCTGCAGTGCAGGGTCTCCATGTGGCTGCAAGTTCTTTCAGGGCACATCTACCTGCCTTGATGTGAAATTCTCCACAAACTGCAGGGGGATATCTGCTCCAGCTACAGGGCTATAGTCCACCTCTGCATGGTTTTACCACAGAATGCAGGGAAATCTCTGCTCTGGTGCTTGGAACAACTCCTATCCCTCCTTCTACACTGGCCTTGGTGTTTGCAGAGGTGCTTCTCTCTCGTATTCTCACCCCTCTCATCCAGCTGCTGTTGTGAAGATTTTCCCTTCTTCTTAAATACATATCCCAGAGGCACTACCATTGTCACTGACTTGCTTAGCCTTGGCCAGTGGCAGATCCATCTTAGAGATGTCTGGAACTGGCTCTGTTTGATAAGGGTGAAGCTTCTACCTGCTTTTCACTCTTGCAGCCCACCAGCCGCCAAAACCTTGCCACACAAATGCAATACAGGGGTTTATAAGAAAGATGAAAAGAGATCGTTTACTATGAACTGTATTGATAAGATAAGGGATAACAACCTTAAACTAGAAGAGGATAGCTTTAGATTAGATATAAGGATGAATGGATGGAGTTTGGAGTAACCTGATCAAGTGAAAGATGTACTTGTCCACAACAGAGGGGTTAGATTAGATTCCAGTCTGAACTGTTCCATTGTACTATCATCCTATGAATAAAAATATCTGCAGCTGGAATGGAGTTTCCCAGGTAACAAACCATAATGTAAAACACTAGTCACAGATGTTGATGTAAGAATTCTTAGTCTCTTATCAGACTAAACGTTGCTGTCTTAAAGGATTGACTTAGGTCTCAGTCAAATGAGATTTCATTACAGCTGTGTGATATCAGATATCTAAAGCCACAAAATTTCTTAGTTTAGAAATGAAAACTATTATACCATGCAAATGGCAGACCTAAAAGGATGTCATGAAATGGATTCTGAAAACAAGTAAAGATTAGTTTCATGCCTGAAACTATTAACAAAGCAAAAACTAATGTCATCTAGGGTCAGAATTTCTTCCACAGTCTTCATATAACAATGCAACAGAGAATATTCAAGTGTCTAGTAAACACTTATGAAACATTAGCCATTTATTCAATTTTATAAGAAATACTAGACACACCTTTTTTCTTCAGTAATTCCAGCACAACTCCCCTGTGGTAAGTGCATTTTTACCCTTGTAAATCAGATGAGAATTATGGAATTATGTAAATCAAAACATGTTAAGATCACCACACTGAGATCATCGGTTGTATTGGAGAGTAGCATTAGCTAAGATTTTCAGTTCCAAATTTTCAAATGCCCTAATAGATTCAAATAACTAATATTTTTATCAATAACACTCTGTACAAATTTGTCATTTTCATATCAAGAAGAAAATAATCTATGGTCAAATGGTACAGTCTAAAACATGTTCATATTGCAGTATATCATCCAGACCACAATACAACTGGCACAGGTTCATTCATAAAGGAAACTACAAATTGTTGGTTACTTAAAAATTATTGGATTGTCTGGCTAGTCCAGGCAGCTACATTTAAACTGGACAAGGACATTAAACTTTAGTACTCATGCAGACAAACCAGCCCTTGGGAAACAAAGTAACCCCAAGACTGGATCCTACAGGACTTAAGCCAAGTTTAACAAAAGTAACTACATTTATCTACATATATAAATATATTCCAGGATTCATTTTGAGTTCATTTTGAGTTCATTTTAATGATTTCACACTCACAAAGACAGAAAAGTTAAATGTTTGTTATGTATTACAATGAGAAGCCTACAAGTGCCACTTCATAGGTTTGCAGAGACACTACAGTAAATCAAGACAGCTTGATGTAAAAACTGAGGTATATTCTTGCTCAAAATGTCTCTATTTACATGGTAAGTTTCATGATTCCTATCAGGTACTTCAGGTTGAATTAAAAATAATAGATATTTGAGATGGACGAGAGGGAAATTTGCCCTATATTAAATCATTAAGTCAACGTCAATGCCACTATAAGATTGCTTTTAATAAATCCTTCAATTCTGGAATTCATACTCTTTCCCTGTAAAGATTATTGCTCAGAACATTAAATCTTAGATTTGGAAAATATTCTTTTCTAGAATTCTAGTGACTACTTTCTTTCAATTGCTTCAGGCCTGACTCTAAAAAAAAAATACAACACTGCAATCATCTGTAACTGTTTAAGCTCCATAAAGGTTTTTGTATGCAAAATGCTCTGGAAGCAGTCCTATTGCTTATTGTCTGGTGATTTTGATGTCTTTTTTGTCAGCCTCAATGATTCCTAGCATATTTTCATGGTTATCCTGTTCAAGTACTTGAAAACTCTTACCTTATCTGCTGAGTTGTCAAGCCAAGTTATCAATATTCAACTCCTTGAACAAACCTTTGTAAGTCAATAACTCTACCCCTCTATACTCTTTCCAGCTCCTCACCTTTATTAGGAATCTGAGAGCACAGAATAGGCACTTGGAGGTTTGCTTTTATAACTGGTTGAAAACATGTTCCAGTTTTATGTTCAGTCTTCATTCAGCCATGAATTTCAGGCTTAACAACAAACCTGTCTTTAACTGTCAAACCACATAATAATTCAGGTGGGAAGAAAGACTCACAGTACCTCTGTGGTAATCAATGATTTCATGTTTTAATTGCTGTTGACCAAACCATGCAAGTGATGCTTACCAACCTGCTCTTTCCTTTAAACTAAGCTGTAAGAGCCTGAATGAGAGATGTGGGACTCCAGACAGCTCCTTAAAATGCTGTTTATTGGATATTTACAGCAGTAGTGGGTTGTGGGTATAACATGCCCAAAGCTGCTGGCTACAGGTGAACCTGAAGCCCATTAGCTGCTGGCTGCCAGCTAATATGCAAGTCTGAAGCCCCTTTAGTTCTGGTTACAATGCATTATATATTTTTCTTTGCTGAGTATCTTAATACATAACAACCAATCAGGATCTTACACAATATGTTTACATTTGCCTACAGCCTATCAAAACTAATAAAATTGCCATATTTTGGTAGCAACTATTTAATCACATAAGTTAGTATGTTACATTTTAAGCTCAGTTCTTTTGCAGTGGAAAATTCTTCTACTTGGTAGTGTAGAAGTGTCTTTTTGTTTGCCTGTGCTATTACTAAGAGTTATTTCTACTTGGTAATAGCATATTTTTTTTGTGGTCAACATGTCCTTTACTCTGGTCATAAAACCTTCTTTCCAGCTCATTCAGACATTGCTTTCTTGGTTCACTAGTAACAACTGGTTCAGTAATCCTTACTTTTAGAAGTCTTCTATTCTTCTATATCAAAATTTACTTTCATCTCCTCTCTCTTACCATCTCTACACTCAGAGAGTCTTCCGCTAAGCATTCTTCTTTCTTGTTTTCTTGTTAAACTTTGTTAAAGCATAAGTTTTCTTGTTAAATTTTCATCCTTCCCAACACTGAGCTTCTAAGGAAAATGCAGAATTCCAAGAAGCACAAAACTTGAGGTTTATATTTTCTTTTCAAGGGTATTATCTGCTTCAGCTATGCACTTATAGCAAAGATTCTTTCTTTTTCTGTTTCTTTCAGTTCAAGGGTAAACCTGATGAGGTAACGTACTAGGTGATTCCGTTGGGCATATGTCAAGTTACACCAGCAAAGGATGTGTCCTTATTGCTACTAATAGACATCAAAGAAAGAGCCCTCACTCTTGACAAAATGCTTTCATTATTGAATGACTGGTATATGGGCCCCCCTGAAAGAGAAAGGAAAGGTAATTTAGGTTAGAGAATGAATGTCAAGAGAGCAAGTGTCTCCCTTCTGGTTTTGCACCATAAGGAAGTTCAAATGCATTGTAATTTAACACTACAAGAGACAATCTCGTGGACTTTAGAATCTGTTCACTTTGAAAGAGCTAATAATATTGATAAAAGGAGATGGATCCAAGGCTTAGAGCCTTGCTGTGCCTTGCACATTTCTTTGTGAACAAAATTAATTCCTCACTAATTTTTGTGACTTATACAGCAAACAACCTTAGCAGAGGAAGACTTGAAGTCTATGTCCAGAAAGTCCGAGGTGAAACTTTTGCTTTAATTTAGTTATCCAATGTCATTTGAGCTGCCCTAGGGCAAACAACCTGAGCAGCTGTTACTAATCCAGGAGGCACTGCTCCAATTAAGTCCTGTGATTTATGAACGAGCTCTGGTTGCCCCACATATCATAAAGAACTTTAAATATCACTGGGTATCTATGTGGAGGCAATTGAATCATCAGATGGATAGAAAACAGAGCTGCAAAAGGGCTTGAAGTGTGTGAATATTCATGCTGCATAGAGGAATACACTTTGCATTCATTCAGGCAAACCATGCCATAAGCACTCCTACTGGAGACAATGGCAATGTTCCTATTGATTAAACCAGAGGAAAATCTTTCCCTTAGCTATTCTATGAATATTTAATCAAAGAAGTCTGACCACAGTGAACACCAGTGCACCCTGTGATCCACTCAAGAAAGACCTTTAGCTAAAGGTAACTTCCATTTTTTGTGAACTAGCAAAAGGAGGCTGGCTTCCTACCAAATCTATTTATCGTCTTTTTCTTTCTCTTGGCTCATGCCATTTCCTGCTCTTACCTTTTTATCAGTTTTGCTGGCCCTTAAGCTAAAAGCACATACTGTAGATGTTCAGTCCCATTTTTCTTAGTTTTCTGCCAGAAAAAGGGAAAAAAACTTTATAAACTTAACAATGTTTACATTTTCTAATCGTTTTAGTTAAGAAAAACTAATATCCAGTGGTCTTGGAGATTCCCCGTTATTTTCCACACCTCTGTTGTAGTGTATCTGAGAGCAACTTAAAAATTCAGACACAGTGGTAATAATAATAATAATTAGTCATAGTAGCAGCAATAGTAATGCTAATGAAGTTCTCCCTGCTTCTGGAAAGCTGAGAAGCAAATCTGGACACTATTTGGGGAAACAAAAATCATGAAAAAAGAAGCAGAAATCATTGTCTTCCTTTCTAAGGACTGCAGTGAAACAAATTAGAAACAATTTGGAAATACAGAGATCATTTCAGTGGCTTACACTGATAAAAGAGACTCAGAGTCAAACCCAATCAAAGATGACTAGCAATGTTCAAACTGGAGTTGCACTGACCTTTATTTTGATGTGTTATGCTCTGCTGACTTTGTGGAGGAAGGGCATTTCAGACAGAATTTTCAGCTGGTTCACTGATTCATATGTGTTTGCTGGGCTGATATATTACTGGCTATATAAATTGCTTAGTGCCACAAGTATGATTATTAGCAGCAGGAACAAGAGGGTGACCATACATGGATTGCCTAATCATTATTTATCTGGTGTCTTAGAAAAATAAAATGCTAGACAATTTATTTCAGCTTTCACTTAGACCATCCTTATTTTGACCTGTGTCTGCTGTTGTTCTGAAGATACAAAGCAGAGGGGATATTTGTTTTTCACAGAACAAAGCCATTGTTTGTGCTTCAGACCAAAATGACAGCATATAATATTATGAGCAATGACATTATGGAGACAGTCTGATGGAACTGGGAGTGCTCACTATGTACTGAACACACATCAGCTGTCAGTGCCTGACAGGGGACATTCAGTGAGTTACTTTGTTATCAATACTCAAAATTGCCTCAGTCAGTTTCCAATGTCTTGTCATTGGAATCTCATTCTGTAATTTTTTCTTAACCCAGCAAACATTTAAAGCATAGCAGCAAAACCTGCAGAATTGTAACATTTTTCTTGGCTTCATTTTCTCAGAATTCCCAACAACAAATTCAAACTGAGGCTCTGTGCCTTAATTTGAGCTGTGTGAATTGCATGTGCACTGAGTACAAAAACTGCTAGAGATACTTCAAACTCTGGAAGTCAAACTGAAATCTTTTGGGGTTTCAGTTTTGCTAATGGTATCACAGAGGACAAAGTTAAGGGGGATAAGAACAGGAAAAGGGATATAGACTTAGCAGAAATCGTTAATCCTTTGTGTGCAGTACCATTCCTAAACAGATTTAACCCAGAGAATTTAGATCCTTGTGGCTTGCAGCATTTTTTTCTTTTTGAGTTAAACTTTGCCAAGATACTCAAAACTGTGATGTGAAACTAACATTAAAGATCCTGTTTCAAAGCTGGGAGACACATATTCCTGCAACAGGATTATTTGTGATTAGCTTATAAAAGATCTGTCCTCAAATGCAGTAGCTCTCACTGAAGTATTTGTAGTCTGATCATGGGTATCACCTCAATGTAAAACTAATGTTCAAAGAGTAAATTACAATGTGTAAACTGCTTATCCACTCTCATTCTGTAACCAGTGTCACATGGGTTTTTAAAGAGCTGGTTCAACTCTCTTTTTTCTTCTATTAGCATTTTTATGATAAGAAAATTCCCTTTGCAAGAGTGCCTTCACCTTTCTATCTTTCCTCTCTTTTTTCTGTTGTTTTTTTTTTATTTTTAGCACAAGGATGTTTTTAAAAAAATGAGCAGATAAAGCTATTTATTTTTTTCCTTATTTTCCAAGAAGGCATTTTTATTTGATCAGCTGTTAACATCAGCAGACTAGTTTCGGATCTGAAAGCTCATACAATCAAATCAAATGAGGGCATCTATCTCAACGGCCTGAGCTGCAAGCAGAATCCCATCCCAGCCAATTCTCATCCTACATCACAAATGGAGCAATACAACAGCAGCAAGAAGTTGTCTAAAGTAGAAAAAGCTACCTGTAAAAATATTCTGTTAATATTGAGAGCCTATCATTTCATATTATCTGCTTTTTCTTATCATATGCAAATGTACTTCCCCCTTCTTCTTGCAGAAGATACATGTAATGAAAGATAACACTTAACAAAATAGAAAATGTTTTGTTTCCCGATCTGGAAAAAATATTAAATCTTCCTTACAGTTAAAACTTTGGTTTAAAGAAGGTAGGTAGAAAAAAAATTAAATGTTTGTCATGCATTATTGACATTTTGCATATTATTTTATCTGCTACTTAGAGAATTTCAGATAAGTGACAATTGTCCTTAAAGCAATGACTGTACAGGTCATCAGTTCTGAATTCCATTTTTCTTTATTTTTTCCCACAAATCTATTTATTTTTGGAATTAGCATTAGAAAATTAAACCCAGAGTATTTTCTCCTATTTCTCACTATCATAGTCCCCAGCACAGGACATTCCTCTCATGCACAATATTAAGATGGCCCTATTTAATCTGTAGGTCAGATTTAATCAGGTTTTAAAAGGCTCTTTGCTGTATTTGCATAATGCACATTGCTAAGCCATAGCTAATGTGGCAGGCTGAGCTAGACCCCAGGGTTTTTTTGGATGCCAAAATTTTCTCATTTTTGCTGTGTCTACAATTTTAGAAAGATACTCATTTACAACTGCATTTTAAAAGAAAAATGAAACTTGCAAACCTAAAAAAATAACGACATTTTACTGCTTTTGCTTTTAAAGGAGGATATTTTTTCTGTATTCCTAATGCAATTTTGTAGATTTGGGTGTTGAAGGAATCAATTTTCTTCGGGGATGGAAATACCTTTCAATAAGCAATGAAACCTTCTCAGCAGTTGCCTCATGCTACTTCATTTTGCACAGTTTGCTGTGACAGTCACTGTGGACATCACTGTCACAAGTACATACAATTCATAATACAATAGAGATTAGGCTTAGAGCAATATCATCACATGGAAAACAAATCAAACCAAAATTTTTTCTACTCATTTTGCCTGAAAATCCCTGTGTCATTGCCTGCCCCAGCAGAGCTGGAATGCATGAGGCTTTCCTTTTATCATGAAACTTTCTCTGTAGAGTACAGGGCAGATTGGTTTATGGTTTCCTGCTGGACAGATGGAAGGAAAGCACCACAGGCAAGAATGTTGCACTCCCTAATTAAAGTCCAGCTTCTANAAGGGGGGGGCGTGAATGAAGTCCTTTCCTCCTCTCCCCTTTCCCTATTTCTACTATGCAAAAGCCAAGCAGTAGCATCACCATGTGACACTGGTTGCTCTTAAGCAGGTGCTCAGCCCTGAGCGGGTCTTCCTCCCAGTGGTTGTCAGCAACTTGTCATGATGCTCAGAGTGTGAGGCTCATCCCCCAGGATAAGTATTTCCTCTAAGCAGTTGCTGTAATTGTGTCACCATTTGGAGGAGCTCAGACCATCCCATGATGAGCACAGGGTACTCAGGCTCCTCTCTGAGGATGCTGGATTGCAGTGTAACAGCCTGTAAACCAGGAATCAGTTCTGCAACCCCGAAAGTATCTTCTGAGCTATATTCCATGTCCCCGTTTCCTCATTGCAAAACTGAAAGCATAATTTCCAGTATATTTGGATTGTTTCCAACAGCACTTAGGAAAAGAAAGAAATGGGTCTTCTAGGTGAGGTGCTTCAATAGCTTTTATAAGAAAACAGTTAATTTGTTTTTGGAGAGCCTAACTGTATTATATGGTAAAATTCCATTTAAAAAATCACTGCTACTGCCCATTAAATTAAATGTTTATGATGTGACCTGGGAAAAGATGAAAACCAGACAATAATACCTCCAAAAAACGGTGAATACATTATGTCCTTCATTTCAGTGGCTGGTTTTGAACATGCAGAGAGTGGTTGCAAGTACAGCTCAGGGTAACTTTGTCAGCCTGCATTTTAAGTGATGTAATAGTTCTCTTGAACACAGACAATAAGAATTTAGGTCGCCCTTTTGGCCTTGAAACAGCTAATGTAGAGTCTGACTCACAGTCATACCAAGCAAGGGGCTATAGGAATTTGCTGCCTCCCCTTGACCACTGTTTCTTTTGTCAGATATTACAGCTCCCATTGCAGAGCTGTCTGAATCACTGACTTGCCACAACCATAACTTGCTGCATTGATAGAGACCATCAATGACTTCAGTGTAATTGCAAGCATCTCTAAGATTTGCACGAGGGAAGGACCTTGATTCCACTGACCACACTTCTAATGTGGAGTTAGCTGAGGTGGTTGAAGAGGTTACTTCCCCTCCAGGATGGGGACAGCAAAAACTAAATTTCATTGCAAGTAAACTCAGTAGAGATCATTAATCAAACCAACTTCTCCATACCAGGCAGTATTTAGCCTGAAATATTTTAAAGCCGTATGCCCAAAAGGATTAAATATTTCAGTGAAGTCTGACCCCTGGAATACCAGCGATTGTTCCATCTGAAAGATTACATTTTTTAATTCAGTTTGACACTGATTTATCCCAAAACTGTGAGTTAGATTAGGACCATAGCAATGGTCCAAGTGCACTATGAAACCTATGTATCTTGTTGCTGGAATGTTTGCAGAAAGCTCATCACAGAATCACAGAACTGTTTAGGTTGGAAACAACCATCAGAATCATCAAATCCAACTGTTAACCTGGCACTGCCAAGTGCACAACTAAATTATGCCACTAAGCATCACATTTACATACCTTTAAATGCCCCTAAGGATAGTGACTCAGCCACTTCCCTGAGCAGCTTGTTCCAATGCTTGATATTCAAGTTATTTCAAAGTTCCGAAATGCAGAGGTGTCTGTGACCGAGCTCATCTGGTATTGAAGCAAACACATGACAACTGTGGTGATTAGAAAAGATACTTACAATAGCATGCACAAATTGGCCTGCCTGTGGAGCACATTCCTGGGGAACTTTAGGTACAAGAGGCCTGTGAACTTTGCTGTGACTGTGTTCTCTGTGTTTGTAGCTATGCTCCATTAGCTGTGATAATTGCCTCTGATTAATCAAAGCTAACACACCAAGGTGCTTTATAGAAAAACAATTTCTATCAATTTGGTACCACTGCAAATTGCATTCCAGAGTCCACATTCAGCTGAAGTGGTTTGAAAGTAGCCTAATTCAAAAGATTCTGTTGCACCTCAGTGTACTTTACTAGATTGATCTTTCAGAGTTTCTCATCACCTTGGTTCTTATCACTTATCCTATTCAATCTCTCCTTTTTCAACTTTTTATTAAATTCATTTCAAACTATCAGCAGATTCCGTGGAAGATTTTGAGTGAAACCAGCCAGAAAATCATTTACTTTAGTGTCCTCCTTTTCTCATTTCTAGGACTGGAGGAAAAAATATCTCCCTCTGGTTATTGTACAGTACAAGAATGTCATATAGCAAAATGTGCACTGCCTCCAAGAATGTGAAGATTAGTTGCTTGCTAGATTATGCACAGATCATAAGCCATTTAATTTGAATAGTTATGATCACAGAGGAGAGATAATTATTGATATTTTCTGCTATTCTAACTACCTGAAACCTATCTGAAAAGCAAAAAGTATATTTCAAAAATCATTCCTTTTTTGGCAACAATTGTAAATATATTCATATCATACCTTTAGTTAGTGGCCTTTACACCACCTGAGACATGCAGTATTTTCAGCTTGGAAGCAAAATGAATTTATGGGAGTTAAAACAAAGGAGGCAGTTCCATGCCTTTCATGATGCAGTTGGCTTCACTTGGTAGAGCACCTGAGCACAGACCAAAAGATTACCTTCATATAGCACCTAAGCTGATTTTTATTCTGGCAGTTCATATTCTTGCCCTTAATATGGACTTTAAATAACATGATATATCACTGCCTCATAATGAGAAAATGCATCATAATAATAGAAAACCTGTGAGCATTTCTTATGAGCATGTTAACCATGAGCAGCTGATACCTTCTATAATATTATGTCTTTTTATCATATATAAGAGATTTCTGCTGTGTAGAACAGCTCCAGAAAAACTCAGATCACAGTAATAATTTATATCATAGATAATTTGAAGTCAAATCAATGAACTCTGCCAAAATAATTTTTTTACCGTGCATCATCATCCATCATATTAGGAAAAATGTGCTCCATATTCTATGTTTTTAGTAAAAATTTAGTGGGAAAACTGTAGTTTCTTTCCAGCTGCATTTCTCTTCTAGCCATGTCTTGTGCATTGCTACTGTGCAACATTCTACTTCCCTGCACACATAATCACAAATGGTGGTGTGGTCTCATGTGAGTGAATGAGGGATCTACCTTTCTCTGTTAGTTGAATAAGGTTCTTAAATATATGATGCCAAAGGGGTTGGTGTCTCATCCATGTCTTCTTGACTGGAAGAAGTGAATGAGATGTAGCATCCCATCTCACAGGATCCTGCAGATCATGACACATTCCTTGTTACCTTTCCTTTTTAATGTAGTGAAAAGAAGAGGGGGCTAGCTGTGTGGAAAGGAATGGATATCTGGGTATATATGAGGGGAATACCTGAAGCTCAACTTTAGATTCATTGGAACTACACAGAAGCAATTATTGTCCCTGGATTCATAGCTTGAAATGTGCAGTCCATGTCCTGACTTCCTGTTCCTCCTTTGGGTGATGCACAAACCAAGTCAACAGATCAGACAGATTTATTAAGAAAATATATTTAATAAGCATTTCTGTAAGCTTGAAGCTTATACTTGGAAGACCAGATTCAAGGCTTTGATACTGTCATATAAACTGTATAAACAAATGGTATCACAAAATTTTAATTGAATTTTGCAGCTCTCCAAAAGATTTTTAAACCCATTGGGGGATTCATTCTGGTAATCTGTCAAGCCTTCCAGCAACACTTTTTTATTTCTGCTGCCAAAGTAAGCAATAACACATTTCAAATATAAAGATCCACATGCACGGTTTTGGGAGGAGGGAGTGGTGGTGCTTGTTTTTTTAAAGGAAACAATTTAGGTGTATTAAAGATTTCAAAGGAGATAACAATGTTACATACTTGCAGATCTGCATACAATTATCCTCCTGCAGTGAGACAACCAAAATTTAATCATGTGGAAAGAGTTGAGGAACTGTTTTATGAAGTAGTAATTCCTAGGAAGTTTGGGAATAGGAAAGCAGAAGCAATATCTCTGATCTGCATTCTGTTGGTTTTCTGGAGGGTGTGTATATTTTACGGTTGCTTTAGTTTTGCGTCAGTAACCTGTCCTTGCAGAGTCCATTTTGTTGATTATTATTCAGTGCTAGCAAAAGGATGTGCTGTCTTGTTTTTATATTTTCTGTGTGTATTCTTGTACTGCATGCCCTCTATCCTGTTATTGATGCTGAGCTGATTTACCTGCTCAGGTTAAATTTGCACATAATGTTTGAGATGCCAAACATTTAATTACATCCCTGCTCAGATGCTTCTCTTTATGAAGCTGCAGAATCTATGAAACATTAATTTTTTTAGTTTGGTTCTGACAGCAAAAAAAGCCTTGCTAAAGATATGCTGTGACAGCTATTTCAAAGTATCAGAGACCATCCCAAAGCTGGGCTGATTCTTTCAAGTCCACTATGGGTTCTGTTCCAGGAAACAGGCATAATCCAAACCCCATCCCAAGAAGCAGGTCTGAGGCAATGACTCTCATGCTCAGGTCAATACCTCCTTTCCTTTTATTCCATTTGTTACTAATTAGATAATGTTTGTTTTATTAGGGAGATTTTTTCGTTCCATTGTTTTTTGTTTAAGTAGTGGGGTTAAGCATTTTTATTATGTAATAAATAGATGAAATGTTTTTTATGAAATCCAAGTAGTTTATGTGATGGACTGAAGGGGGGAAAGGACTTTTCTCACCCTCAAATTCCTCTGCTTGTAGGTTATGAGGCATTCAGCTTCTGAGTCACTGTGGAATCCAAAGAGCCCTTATGAAGCTATGTTGTCTTTTGATTTCCTAGCTCATTTGGTTCTTGCTTAGCTCTCAATCTCACTTTTTTGTTTGTTTGTTTTTGTGATTTAAGAGCACTTCTCATTTTTATTCACCTTACATATACATTTTCTTCATGGTAAATATTATCCTACTACTCTGGGGTTTCTTTCAGAAAAATTGGCCAAGTCAGTGAGAAAGTATCTAACCAGTATATAAACTTTTTTTTTCCTTTTAATGTGAATCAACTCAGTATTTTTATTGATAATATTTTTAAAGTTATAATTATTGAGAATTTATTTAATTAATTTACCCATGTCTGCAATTTTGAATACCACAAAATAAGAGAATATTCT
>VWYE01010192.1:50077-61817 GCA_013398995.1 Alaudala cheleensis | reverse complement strand
ATTCCTCTGCTTGTAGGTTATGAGGCATTCAGCTTCTGAGTCACTGTGGAATCCAAAGAGCCCTTATGAAGCTATGTTGTCTTTTGATTTCCTAGCTCATTTGGTTCTTGCTTAGCTCTCAATCTCACTTTTTTGTTTGTTTGTTTTTGTGATTTAAGAGCACTTCTCATTTTTATTCACCTTACATATACATTTTCTTCATGGTAAATATTATCCTACTACTCTGGGGTTTCTTTCAGAAAAATTGGCCAAGTCAGTGAGAAAGTATCTAACCAGTATATAAACTTTTTTTTTCCTTTTAATGTGAATCAACTCAGTATTTTTATTGATAATATTTTTAAAGTTATAATTATTGAGAATTTATTTAATTAATTTACCCATGTCTGCAATTTTGAATACCACAAAATAAGAGAATATTCTTGGAAGGGTTGGAAGGGACCCACTAAGATTACCAAAGTCCAAATACTAGTCCTGCACAGAACACCTCAAGAGTCACACTGTGTGCCTGACAGCACTATCCAACCACCCTCTGGGGGAAGAATATTTTTCTAATATCTGAACTAAACCTTCTCTGACACAACTTCAGGCCATTCCCTTAGGGAATGAGGGCCTCACAACCACAGCAATTTAAGAAAAACAAAAAACCACCAACCAACATAATTTTAACATTAAAAAAAAAAAACCACCATAACTGAGCTTTCTGCTGTTTCATAAATAATTGAGATTTATCTTCTGATTGATAAAGAACACACATGCAGTCAGCAGTATTGTGGGGGAGACTAAATACCTTTCATAGGTATATACCATTCACTTTTGACAATTTATTTTCTGATGATGACAAAACCCAGCAGTAATTAAGAAGAATGAGGTGTCCATAGGTAAAGGTTTTGTCAGGAACAAAACATATGCTTCCTGAACTAAATGAGAAATTTCATTTTCCAATCAGATATCTGGAAGGTATGGTAATGACTGTGCTTCCCAAAGTCCAAAATGGGTGCAAGAATTTCTTCATTTTTTAAAATTCAACTTAGGAAGCCTTCCTCCTAGACTCCACATACTACTTCTAAGCATTCACAGAATCCATATTTGTTTTCATATTCTAAATTCCATATTGTCTAGCACATGGCTTGCCTATAGCCTCTTTGTGGATTGCTAGCAGTATATCTGTATCATATTTCTCCAAATAGACTTAATATGTCTGAAAGTCTGCATAATAATATGCCCTTTACTGATCTTCTAAATGCCTGCATCCTAGAAATAAGCAGTCTCTAAACAGACTATGACCTACCTCTCTGTATTTTGTGATATGCAGCACCCATCCAAGGACTATGGCGTGCATNAAAAAAACCAAAAAACCACCAACCAACATAATTTTAACATTAAAAAAAAAAAAACACCATAACTGAGCTTTCTTCTGTTTTATAAATAATTGAGATTTCTTTTCTGATTGATAAAGAACACACATGAAGTAAGCAGTATTGTATATACCATTCACTTTTGACAATATATTTTCTGATGATAACAAAAACCAGCAATAATTAAGAGGAATGAGGTGTACATAGGTAAAGGTTTTGTCAGGAACAAAACATATGCTTCCTGAACTAAATGAGAAATTTCATTTTCCAATCAGATATCTGGAAGGTGTAGTAATGACTTTGCTTCCCAAATTCCAAAATGGGTGCAAGAATTTCTTCATTTTTTAAAATTCAACTTAGGAAGCCTTCCTCCTAGACTCCACATACTACTTCTAAGCATTCACAGAATCCATTTTTGTTTTCATATTCTAAAATCCATATTGTCTAGCACATGGCTTGACTATAGCCTCCTTGTGGATTGCTAGCAGTATATCTGTATCATATTTCTCCAAATAGACTTAATATGTCTGAAAGTCTGCATAATAATATGCCCTTTACTGATCTTCTAAATGCCTGCATCCTAGAAATAAGCAGTCTCTAAACAGACTATGACCTATGCAGCACCCAACCAAGGACTATGGCATGCACTGCTAATAAATTCAGCAACAAACTGTACATTTTCTAGTGTATCATCAGCTACAAAATCATCTTGAAGCATATCACTTTAATAGAAAATGTATAATTCAACACACATGCAGGAGCTAACCTATGCCATGGGAAAGTATTAAACAACATCATTTTCACAAAGTTTTCACATCCTTCTCATTGCAAAAGATTTTCACCTGTTTCATGTGGCATACAAAAGGATTATTTTTTCCTTACCTTCCAGGCAGAGCAGTAGAGTATGCAGAAAGTCTTTGTCAACTCACTCCTGGCATCTGAAATGAAAATTATGGGGTTTTTTACAACCCATTTACCAAAATTGGAGTAAAACCAGGAAAAAACAAAAAAAAAAGAAAAAAAAGAAACATTGATGCTCACCTCACATCAGGAAAAAATATGTTATTGCCAGAGCAGAAACATAGAAAATAAAGAACAATCAGATTTATAAGATCATAGCAAAGCAATAAAAATTGAGCAATGCTTCTGGGGGAAATTATAATACAGGAAGGAGAAATATACAGAAGGAGACAAGCTGAAAAACCAATGGTTGTAAGCAAAGGTTTTTACCAATCTAAACACATAAAAGAATTAATATTCTCCAATTTTCCTTAAATGTGTCTGCAGTGATAAACTCAGAAGTGACAGCAAGATAAAACATAAGAAATGCCCTGGATACATGGGGAGGTATGCCAGTGAGAGATTTGCAGTTTACTCAAATTTTAGTAACCTGGGTCATTCAGTTCATAAATTACTTGAAAAAACCTTCTCATGAATCCTTCCTTAATTGCTTCCCCTTGAAGGGCTGTTCCTAATCTTCTGCCCTCTTGCCATGGTTTTGCTGCAAAACCATTTTTCCACCACCTGTAGAACGTAAGGAAGTCTAATTGTTACTTCATAGCACCAGATTTAAGATTCCCAATCTCATTACAACTTCTTCAGGAACTCCCTCTCTCTTCCTGTTCCCAGAAATGAGACCTGCATGGAAAGAGCATTTCTATGAAAAAGCTGTTGTTGGAAAAGGAATGCTCTTTCCACCACCACTAATGCTCACATCCCCAGGTCTTCAATCTTTTCTAACTCCACTGAAATTTATACCCACACTCCAACCCCCTAATACTTTCAACTTTTAGTTCTCCTTTATTTGTTCATTTATGAGCCATGCCACTCTGCCTTCCAATATGATATGTAAACTGCAAAATAAAACCTACGTGAAGTCATCTCTGCTTCAGGTGAGGCCAGGTAAGATTCTGTGCACCTCATCAGCTGCAGTGTGTGTGCTGCTCTGCCAGAGCTGCAGCTGGGCAAAGCTCAGATTGTCTGACCTCACCCGCGTTCACTCTCTGACACTGGACAAGCTGGCAGAGTTTAGCAAGGACACCATGCAGGTAGGTAGTAACACTGGAATGGGAAGAAGTTCTTTAGGATGTGTCCTAAGGATGGCTGCACTTAGTCAAGCTGAATTGCTGTGTTCCCTGATATCTACCAACATGCTTGCAGTTTCAGTCACCTCTCAGTTCCAGCTCTGACATAAGCAACTATGAAACAAACTAGGTTATTTCAGGAATTTTGTAAGATTTAATTGTATCTCTTCTGGAGATCAACTCCCTGACTTCATGTAATTTCAAATAAAGAAATTGGTGAACTATCATCCATTCTTTTTCTTACTGAATATTTGTCTTTCTTTCAAGGTGTGACCTCAATCCCAGTGATATACTTAGAAACTGTTAGATTTGTTTTCATGGATTTCCATTTCTGTTGAAAGTGTCTGCCTTAGGTAAGAAATATGTAATCATTCTTAGGTTTATTCTGTAGCAAGCAAATCACCTACCATATATTGATAGCTTTTCACTAATATTGCCACCAAACTAAGGTTTGGTCCCGTATTTCAAGTTTTTTATTTCTCTCCCTTTAATCCAGGGATAGCAATTCATTTTGCTGAATTTTGAATTAGTCAAGGTTGTAGCATTTAACCTATGTCCACCCATGTCACACTTTTTAGCAGAACATACCAAAAAGGAGACTCATGGGGAAACTTCAGAGCCTTGTATAGAACCATTAGAAATTTCCCATGACATTTCTAAAGAGTATGACCCAATAACCATCATTCAGATAATAATGAAACATTGGAGTCAGATTTCTGCTTTTACTTTCTCTTTGAGGCAGTAATTTATGGAACAACATACAGAAGAGTCAGGTCATTTACTACCTCTCAACAGAAATTCAAAGGATCCTTGAGATGAGGCAGAAGTTACATTCATTCAGTCTCAAGTCAATCCCAGACACCTTCACCAGGAGTTGTGTGTGTGTCAGCAGTCTTTGACCACAGTGGAACATTTTACCTACAGCAAGTGCAATTAGATGAAATTGTTGCTAAGTGTAAGTACAGTCTATGGCTAATGTACCTTAGAAGATGATATGCAATTGTCATAACCAGCCTTTCTACTATCCTTTCAAGTTCAAGGAGTCTTCTCAGAATAGTGATTTCCAGAGATATAGACACTCCCAACAATTGGAAAGGAAACTTGAATAACTTTTGTACTTACTGTTTTATATTAACAAAAGCAGTTTAGGAAATGATGGACTCAGTTTCTAGCCCACTAGAGATGTCCATTTAATAGGAAATCACATTTCAAAAAGATGAGTTCTCAGGCAAATGGAGTAGAACAGAAAACATTGCCAGCAAAGTCACAGGACCAATAGGTGTTTCAGAGTTGCAGTATCTAAAATACCTTGCACTTACACTGTTCAAAGAGATGGAAGAATGTGAAATAAAACTGGATTTAGAGAGGAATGATAATAATTAGCATAAAAACATTCAAACAACTTCCCTGAAGAAGGATTGAAAAAACTGGGATTTCTTTTCCTCTGAAAGTAAAAAAAATAGTGAATAAAAATATCTAAAATAGCAAAAAAATGCTGCAAGGTATCTCTCTTTCCAATTCTTTTCCCCATCACTAAAATAGAGAAAATGTAGATAATTTATCTGGAGTTTCAGAACAAGAAATTGAACACAACTAAAAACTTGGAAGTCTTCACAAATATGCCTTTTAAAAAAGATTATGGATTCAGCAGAAAACATTCATGATGAAGTTTTGATAACCTTTAAAATAGCCCATTGATGCTGAAACTTAGTATATATCTGAGTGACATAACAATCAGGACCAGGGATGATACATTCATTTCTATCCACAACATCTACTTGCATTGCTGTTAATGCAGCCATATGCCCCAATCACCTTGTTGCAGATTATCCTCAGCCAATGAAGTGATTGTCCTTCAGAATAACACTCACATGCCACATTAGTTCCAAAGGATTTCACAAGTATTGATGTTGTTATCATGGGAATCAGGAAAAAGCTGTTGTCAGTAAGTCTGGCACACATACAGAGGTTGTACCAGCACTATTTCTGTTAGAAATGTATTTTTCTACTGAAATATTTATGCTTCTGCCTTTCTCAGTGTGAGCACAACTCTAATACATCTGTGAATGTGCATGTACTAGAGAACAGCACAGTCTCTTTCCCTGTGGGGAAATAGATACACTAAGATAAGACCTTTATCCTTTTGTATCTACATCCTCACAAGAATGTAATTAAGCAGTGCAATCTTTCTGCAATAAATTGTACATCAATATCTGAACTTATTAACTGCTGCAGAACTGGAAAAATGTTGCTATTATCCAAAACATGCTCATAGACACAAATATATTCAACTAGAAAATTATTCAATACTATGTCACTCTGATGTATAAGAGCTTAGTATCAAAATTAGTGAGAATGTGCTACCTAGTGGCATTGATTATATCATTTAGAAAGAGCTCTGAGAATTTAAATAAATAGGATTTGCATGTAACAATCACTTTCAAATGTTCAATATAGAAAAAAAGAGTCCATATAAATCTTTGAATTAAGTTGTTTCCCCAAGCTACCAAAGTTGTTTACACTAACATGTTATACACTAACATATAGGTTTTCCCTTGCTGCTGTCAACAACAGGCAAATATATTGTTCAGCATCTTAGTTTGCACCATTTGTTTTGTTCATGGTGCGCTGGCACTGCTGCCCCACATCTCATTTTAATACTTGCACTTACTTTGTAAAGAGTATCTACATCAAGTGCAGATGTCCTTAACTGATAATTAGCATTGCTATTTTCCGAAGGCATGGAAGAAAAAAAAAAAGAACAGGTAGCTATCAAATTTTCAATTCATCAGTAATATCTGAGAAAAGATGAAATGGTCTTGTCTGGCCACACTGAGGTTCGAGACATTAGAGACCTGTTTTCAAGTTTACTTCATTTGTTTTGCATGACTTTCAGAAAACATCAGTTCTGTGGGTTACTGGTGAACCTTAGTACTGTTTCCCCATTAGTTACATGGTTCAGTCATTTACCACACTCATAGATTTAAAATAACTTGAGCTGGAAAGGACCAACAAGAAGCATCATGCCAAATCCCTTGACACCTGGAATTATTCACAAGTGAGGCTGGTCACAGGAAGAAACTCAGTTCTCAACCTCTGAAAGAGATTTTACCTATTCTGTCTGGAGTAAGTGATGGTCATTGTCTACTGTTTTAATCTCTCACCTACAAGGCAAAAATACTTTTTTCTGATAACATTTGCTTACCTTCATTAGCTCCTGTTTAGAGGTTCAAAGGTTAATGTGCTGGTATAAGAGTTAATCTAAGATAAGGGTAGTTAAAATTGTCTAAAGGCTTTGTTTATACATCAAACCACTTAAAATTTTTATTTTCACGTAGTTTTCTGTGTAAGGTAATCACTAACTGATTGTGTGAGTTAATACATTTGGTAAAATGCGCAGTCCCCACCTGTGAAGGGATTTCAAGCTTTGCATTCTCTGTACAGATACAAAAGAACTATTCAGCTCTTCTCTCTTCCAGAATCCGTTTGTCGTTTTGCTGCTTTCAGAAATTAAGCAAACAAAAATAAAATGTTTGAAGCATTCTAAATTAGGGAAACAAGTTGACCCTGCTCAGCTCTGACTGATCAGCTTTCATCCTCCAGCCAATTACACTCCATTCCTGGCTGGTTAAGTCAGGACCTTGCTGGTTTTGTACAGAAATTAGTACTGTATCTATTTTTACTCTTTCACCTGATTGTGCAGGACTGACCACTCACTTATCCTCAATCTGCTTAAGTTTACAGGTTGAAGTACAGGCTTTGACATGTGAGGCTTTCCAAAGAAAGTAACAACACAACAATATCCATATAGCAGCTCAGTTCCCTTGAATCCTTGGTTTTAAGAAAATGAGAACAAGTGAAATCTCAGTAGAATTTCAACTATTTAAAGCAGAATGATGGGAAAAGAAATTTTCTCTTTTTCAATCAACTTTTGTTTTACAGCCAACTTTCACTTCATAGAATACACACACCAAAAATTAAAAAAAAAAAAAAAAAAAGGCTTCCTGGAAGGCTTCCTGGGACCCAGAGCTGCTGGCTGCTATTAGCATGGGAGTATTATATTTAGCATCACTGACCTGTAGAGATGTATTGCAGGAGTGCTTCCTCCCTCATCATTCCAAAATTTGCAGGCTCCAGCACTGTGGCAAAGACCTCCAAGCTGCCTGGCTCAAGACAGATCTGCCCCTCACAGGAGCTGAGGTTCTCTGGGTTATGAACCCCCTATTTCATAACAGAGAACAGTATTCCATTGTGTACCTTATATTTCTTTGATGCACTGAAGGGCAGTCAGGAATTCTTGAGATATAAATAAAAAATCAGTTATCAGAACAGTACCTTGAAAATATATATTAATCTAATAGAAATATAATTGTGTGGGGAAAAGATATTAATTGATTGACTGTTATAGTAAAAGGATTACCATCATGATAAGGATCAAGGTCTAAGATAGCAATTAGAAGTCTGGCTACATTAAACAAATTTTACAGCTAGTCATAATATCATAAATCCAAAGTTATGATTGCTGTTTTACTGCAGAAAATGTCTTTGGCTTATATAGTTTCAATATAGAGAGTAAAACAAAAAAAGTCTGAAGATTTTGTCCCTTGTGACTATAATTTCCCATGGTTTGTAACACAACATAAACATTAAACAGCCTCACTTTTCATACGAATCTGAGATGACTCTGTAGCTAAGGATGGAAATCTGATTGGCAGGTTTGTCAAGGAATGATACAGTTGTGTATAGTCTTCAATAACTATTTCCTACATTTTATTGGTTATTTGAAATTCTCAAAAAACTCAGACATTTTAATAGTTGCACTGTACACCTAAATCCTGAGATATTTTGCATCTGACTGTACAAACTGATAGTGAATGTGGAATTTCTCATCCTAGAGTTACCAGTAGTTATACATGTACAGTCCAGTTCTTTACAGAATTTTGTGTGCAGGAACTAAAAATATGTATTTTCTTGTTGTCTGGCAGAGATTTTGCTGTCATTGTTGGCTGGTTAATAAAGCCATTAATGATTTGCAAGAGTAGCAGGACACTAAAAATTCCCTGAGTTACAGAAGTGGGAGAAATTAAAAACAAAACAGACAGAAAAACTAAGTAAAATAAAAATCTGGCTTATATCTCATTTAGAGTATGATTTCTGACATTTTATTTGTAATTTAAAAAAAAACTAAACAAACAAAACACCAGAAAATCTGTCCAGAAGAACAAAATAATAGTTACAAAAATTTTAAATCAGTAGGATATACTCACGGCAGAATTATAATAAATGAAGAGGTTGTTCTTTGTAAACTAAAGAGACAAGTCAGTCAAAAGAGAAGTGGGAAATAACCAATAGTGCTAGATTGAAAATATTAGATACTTGTTTAAAAAAATATTGAGAAACCAGTTCAACTGGCAGTAATAGAAGAATGAAAAAGATGAATGTCTGGAAAAAAGATCCTGACCCTGAAAATAATTCCACACAGCCCAGGTTCAACCATGACAACAATCAGCTGGCTGAAATTTCAATAAGTGTCTAAGGATTGACCAAATCTGGAGCAAAATGGCAAAACAATTAATGAGGGACTGCATACACAACTAAAATGCAAAGAACTAATAAAGGGGATGAAAGAAACCAGCTTTTAAAAAAGGGAAGCATTTCATACATCAGGATTTAACCATCAAAAAAAGCTCTTTTTTCTGCACTGTCCCCTAATTTTCTTTCCTTGTGCATGCTGGATTCAGGCTGCAGCAGGTGACCTGTCTTCTCCCTTGCAAGGCAGCAAATGTAATTTAGGATGCTATGTAAATAACAACAGCTGAAGAATTACCCAGCAGAAAAAAGATAAATAATTTGATGGTTGCTGCCTCAGATTCGCAGGGAAATGAAGCGATTTCAAACAGCAGCAGCTTCAGTACTGAACTGCCTTTGGAAGACTGCTATTATTATTAAAATTAATAAACAGTTCTCCTTCACTTTTTTTGCTGTTTTTGCTGGTATTGTTCCACCATACTTACATAATAATTTTTTGTTGGTTTTGTTTTTTTTAAAAAAAAAAACAAAAAGCTCTAATCTGTTACCTGGATAGTTCATACACCTCAATCACTCACAGAGGGCACACACACAGCTTTAGGAGGGTGTGTGATAATCCATGTACAGAAAGTACCACAGTCACTGCACTTAAATGCCATTTCAAGGAGGGACAAAGTTCACATCACAGTTACAGTGTCTCTTTTTTCTTGCCTTCCTTTCAAGCCTCTGACTTAGCTTCTCTTGTGTCTCTTGCTCTTTATATCACTCTTTCTGCTATCACAGGAGATTCTGAATAGAGATGAGATTGAACTATTTTTAGATAGTAAGCAAATCTGTGCAAGGATCAGTTATTTCATGTTACAGGGTTTCATGCAGACTTTTGGCTTTTCGTTTTTTGATCTCACACACTGAGTTTTGCTTTGAAATTTAAGTTCAGACAAATTCAAAAATTCAAAGCAAAATTCATCTGAAAGTGTCAACACCCTCTTTGCCATTGTGGACAGGCTACATGAAAGAGGCAGGTGTAACTGATTTCAGCATTTGAACAGAAAAGCATAGTCCAGAGCTGGTTCACTATAAAATTTCACCAAGGGGTACCTTAATCCAAATCAAAGTTTGGGGGTTTGGCTCCAGGATATATTGACCATTGGACTCCAATCACAATGTGTAATATTTTTTGCTTACTTCAAAACCTACTGAATTTTGTAATGAAGACTCTACATCTTTTAAATTTTCAAATGAAGTGAAACAGAGCAAGGTTTGCACTTTTTAAAGATAAACACACACTGGGTCTTGAACCACAACCCATCCTTGAACACTTCCAGGGATGGGACACCCATTTTTTTAGGAAACTGGTTCCAGTGCCTCCCCACCATGACAATAACAAATTCCTTCCTAATATCTAAGCTATATCTCTCCTCTTTCATTTTGTAGCCATTGCTCCATGAATGATGAAAATGTCATACTTGTGGAATTCTGAAGATTTCCTTTGTGCTCTATTTGGAAACCTTCCCTTTCCCCTTGTTCTTTTCTTGTTTTTTGAGGTCTATTGTTAAATCTCATGCCTGTAAGCTCTTGAAGAAGGCACCAGCTTTTTGATAGTTTATCTGTTCAGCATAAAGGATTTGATGTGAAAACAGCCTTTAGCTTTGATACAATAACACAAATTACACAAATACAGGGTGGAGCTGGATCTGTTGGATATGCCACATTTTAAAGGAATGTATTCAAACCTGAAAAGAATCTTCCATTTCTCTGTGGGTTTTGCACCTGACTAAGATGTAGGCGAACCTGTCTCTGTCTTCTGTTGTTGGCATTTCTAGCTGTTGTTTCTGGTGCTACATTACATTTAAACTCTGCCCCTCACTATTCAGCCCTGAGAAAAACCCTGAAGCAGTATAATTACTCTGCTTGATTTCTTTAATCTGGGGGTTTTTAACTTAGTGTCCCGTTTCCCTTCCAGACACCACAACCAGCCTTTGTCTGTGGCCTCGTGTAAAGTGCTTGTGGATTTTGTCATGCATGACTGCAAGTGGATCAGCTCCAGCTACTTTGATGCCTTTCCATGTCTGTTCCAGCTCCCACTTGGCTCTTCCCCATGCTGTGTGCTGCCTCCTCAGACCTCCAGAGATTAAATACATGCTGCATTGCCAGCTGTTTTGAATGCTGACACGTACACATACTCACCACCCTTCTCCACAAAATTCACTGATAGACTGATGCCAAGGGTCTCAAATGCATCTGGAATTGACTCTTGACTCTGGTGACATGTTTCCAACATGTCTCACTCATTCAGTATAGAGTATGGTGAATAATAGTAGCAGTTATTAAGTACAGTCTTCAGAGTAACCTCCTTTTACCAGGTCAGGGCTACAGCAAATGAATAAAAATAATAGACATGGACTAAATGGTTTTGTTTGAAAGGTTGAGTTCATGCTCACCCCATCTTTTTACTTTACAGTTGATATTGCCATTTAAGAGCACAATCCAATTTTACTTTGGAAATATTTTATTTCTCCTTTCTGTTCCCGAAGAAAAATATTCTTAAGCTGCTGCATGGAAAACATGTAATGTCTACAGCATGGCATCTGGTGACTCCTAATGAAAATACCCAGCCCACTCAAGCCTGTACAAGTTTTTTGGAAATTAGAAAGAAAATTCTTTGAGAATAAGGACTGAAATTATTACACTTTTTCACAGTGTAACATATTAGGTTTACAAAAAATTCTATGCATTTAGGAAGTTAAAACTCTAAGACAATGCATATAAGCA
>VWYE01010192.1:0-49824 GCA_013398995.1 Alaudala cheleensis | reverse complement strand
TTTGGTTTGGTTTGGGTTTTTTTTTGGTTTCTTTTGGTTTGGTTAGAGGATTTTTGTAGAAGGTATATAACTATATACATATATAATTTTAATGCATTATATATAAATATATAATTTTAAATTAAGTTGATACATATATTCATACATACCTACAATCTGCATAAGAAGACTGTGCAAGACATATTGGGGTATAGGACTTGAAGCAGAAAGGATTCTCTTCATTTTTCTCATCACTTGACAGAGATTTTCATGCCATAATTTAATACAAACTTGTTATCCTATCACTTATAAATTAATTCTTTAGATATGACAGTCCTAGAAGAAAAAAAAGAAAAAAAAACTAGTAGGGAGATAGGACTAGGATTGCTTTAGGTTCTTTTCCGTAATTCTTTCCTGCAGCATTTTGCTAATAAGATGCACAGTAAAATTGCATCACTCATGAATTATTTAACAACATGTCCCCTGGAATTTCTACAGCTTGAGTTTAGATGACTCATGAGCTTGAAATCAGGGCAGATCTCGGCATTTTAGATTTCAGAGCATACACAAACCATGTACATGTTTTTCTACATCCATTATTTTTCAATAACTAGATTAATATTTTATTTTAAACTAGCTAGGGAAATTAACATGTCTTTGGAATGGCA
Organism: Alaudala cheleensis; assembly: GCA_013398995.1. NCBI lineage: Eukaryota > Metazoa > Chordata > Aves > Passeriformes > Alaudidae > Alaudala > Alaudala cheleensis. The sequence continues at coordinate 49,177 of VWYE01010192.1, read as the reverse complement.
GCTGCAGGAAAGCAATCTGAACATGATGGCTAACTTTCCACTAAGATGTGGTGTCAAGTAAATTTCTGAAAGCAAAATGCAGAAATCATCACACTGAGAAAATATCACTCTGATCTCATGAATAAGAAAGTGTGACAATTTATGACAGAAGATCTGCCAAATAGACTAGATACTAACAGTGTTGATTATGTATGTAGTTTATGTATGTTGTGTTCAAAGAGAAGTTCACTTATTAACTCNAAACTGGTTCCAGTGCCTCCCCACCATGACAATAACAAATTCCTTCCTAATATCTAAGCTATATCTCTCCTCTTTCATTTTGTAGCCATTGCTCCATGAATGATGAAAATGTCATACTTGTGGAATTCTGAAGATTTCCTTTGTGCTCTATTTGGAAACCTTCCCTTTCCTCTTGTTCTTTTCTTGTTTTTTGAGGGCTATTGTTAAACCTCATGCCTGTAAGCTCTTGAAGAAGGCACCAGCTTTTTGTTAGTTTATCTGTTCAGCATAAAGGATTTGATGTGAAAACAGCCTTTAGCTTTGATACAATAACACAAATTACACAAATACAGGGTGGAGCTGGATCTGTTGGATATGCCACATTTTAAAGGAATGTATTCAAACCTGAAAAGAATCTTCCATTTCTCTGTGGGTTTTGCACCTGACTAAGATGTAGGCGAACCTGTCTCTGTCTTCTGTTGTTGACGTTTCTAGCTGTTGTTTCTGGTGCTACATTACATTTAAACTCTGCCCCTCACTATTCAGCCCTGAGAAAAACCCTGAAGCAGTATAATTACTCTGCTTGATTTCTTTAATCTGGGTTTTTTTAACTTAGTGCCCCGTTTCCCTTCCAGACACCACAACCAGCCTTTGTCTGTGGCCTCGTGTAAAGTGCTTGTGGATTTTGTCATGCATGACTGCAAGTGGATCAGCTCCAGCTACTTTGATGCCTTTCCATGTCTGTTCCAGCTCCCACTTGGCTCTTCCCCATGCTGTGTGCTGCCTCCTCAGACCTGCAGAGATTAAATACATGCTGCATTGCCAGCTGTTTTGAATGCTGACACGTACACATACTCACCACCCTTCTCCACAAAATTCACTGATAGACTGATGCCAAGGGTCTCAAATGCATCTGGAATTGACTCTTGACTCTGGTGACATGTTTCCAACATGTCTCACTCATTCAGTATAGAGTATGGTGAATAATAGTAGCAGTTATTAAGTACAGTCTTCAGAGTAACCTCCTTTTACCAGGTCAGGGCTACAGCAAATGAATAAAAATAATAGACATGGACTAAATGGTTTAGTTTGAAAGGTTGAGTTCATGCTCACCCCATCTTTTTACTTTACAGTTGATATTGTCATTTAAGAACACAATCCAATTTTACTTTGGAAATATTTTATTTCTCCTTTCTGTTCCCGAAGAAAAATATTCTTAAGCTGCTGCATGGAAAACATGTAATGTCTACAGCATGGTACCTGGTGACTCCTCATGAAAATACCCAGCCCACTCAAGCCTGTACAAGTTTTTTGGAAATTAGAAAGAAAATTCTTTGAGAATAAGGACTGAAATTATTACACTTTTTCACAGTGTAACATATTAGGTTTACGAAAAATTCTATGCATTTAGGAAGTTCAAACTCTAAGACAATGCATATAAGCATGCGGTCTTCAGAAAGAAAAAACACAATCGTACACATTCCTCAGAAACAGAGTAATTAAATTCAACCTGTAAAGATGCACTGGTCATCTGCTAAATTTATTCTGATGTAAATTGTTTCTGCTCAACAAACACTGCCACAAGGAGGCCCATAAAATTGTAGAAAATTCTAGGCTAATATCAATAAAAAACTTCCAATACTTTCTAAAAATTTTGAAACTACATGTTAGATTCTCCTAAGGTAAAATTTTAAAAATATTACCAAGCCTTTGAAAATATACATGCTTACATATAACATGTCACTTTAAACTCACACTTAGTGAAATATCAGCCTTTTAGCTTCTACTTTTTGCATAGAGAAAACTCTCACAGAAAAAGAGGTCCATTTCTCTTACAAATGACTTAACAGTCCTCTTGGCTTGCAAAGAAGTTGAGGAAAAACTCCAATAAAATTGAAATCTCATGTATCTGGTAGTAAATAATGCTAATATATCTACCATGTTCTATTTTTATATATTCTGGAGATTTTCTGATTTTTGACTGCCAGAGGTCTAAGTGAAAAACCCATCTGCTGAAGCCTCTGTATTCTGCATCTAACTGGAAATAACCATGGTTACAATGCCAAGTGCTAAGCATGAAATTGCAGGCTTTAGATGCAACAAAAATGATATATTGGTGCTCTGGCATACACAGACACATCTGCACCAGATCCCATATTTGTGTACTGAGAACAGACTGTTTACAAGATAAGGTGACTGACATCCTTAATTACAGATGCATACCTCTAGATAAAAGAAGATTATTATTTGCATAGCCTGATTGCTTACTCGACTATTACACAGTACTAGAGCTAATAAAAAGGCTTTAATAACTTTGAGAACAAGTGGTATTTNGCATTTTGCTAATAAGATGCACAGTAAAATTGCATCACTCATGAATTATTTAACAACATGTCCCCTGGAATTTCTACAGCTTGAGTTTAGATGACTCATGAGCTTGAAATCAGGGCAGATCTCGGCATTTTAGATTTCAGAGCATACACAAACCATGTACATGTTTTTCTACATCCATTATTTTTCAATAACTAGATTAATATTTTATTTTAAACTAGCTAGGGAAATTAACATGTCTTTGGAATGGCAGCTGCAGGAAAGCAATCTGAACATGATGGCTAACTTTCCACTAAGATGTGGTGTCAAGTAAATTTCTGAAAGCAAAATGCAGAAATCATCACACTGAGAAAATATCACTCTGATTTCATGAATAAGAAAGTGTGGCAATTTATGACAGAAGATCTGCTAAATTGACTAGATACTAACAGTGTTGATTATGTATGTAGTTTATGTATGTTGTGTTCAAAGAGAAGTTGACTTATTAACTCCTCCCAAATTGTAGACATGTATTAAGTTATTACCAGCTAAAGGTTCAAGAAGCAGTGATTTTGCTATTAGCAGCAGTCTCTTGGATGTTTCTTCCTGTGAGGTGTGTTCTGTAGGGCAAGCTGGAATGCTTTATCAGATAAACTAAGACGGACACATTGGAAACAAATGGCAAATTGAGATTCTCCAGCTGGTAGTCTTCAAGTTTGGAATCTAACAAAATTGATGGAAAAATTCAACATAAAATTCAGAGAGGGCTCTACCTCAGAACTACATTTTACATCATTCACCTGCATGCAGGAGAGCAGCTTGATAAAGACTAGTGACGCATGAAGAAAGCAAAAAAACATTTAGAAAGTTAAGTACTGCAGGTTTCCCTTGCTCAGTGCAGTTCCAGAGCAGATTTTAGGGTCATGCTTTCCATCCACAAAGTGTCCTGAAAAAGGTGGTTGATTCACTATGAAGAAATGTCCTAAATTGCAGTTCTGGTCATTGGGAAAATCTCCTCTAAAACCATCCAAATGCAGTCTGCCATTAACTGCCAATGGCAAAGACCCTCACACAAGCAGGGTCAGTTTCTGTGGGACACAGCTTCTTTTGGCTGTCTGGTCTGAGTGTGCAGCAGGCAGGATCAGGGCAGGACCATCTCCCCATGGTGACTGAGGCACTGGTGAGGCCACATCTCAAATCCTGTGTTCAGTCTTAAGGCCCCTCACAACAAGGAGGATGTTGAAGTGCTGGAGTGAGTCCAAAGAAGGACGATGGAGCTGGGGAAGGGTCTGGAGTGCAAGTTTTATGAGGAGTGGCTGAGTGAGCTGGAGTTGTTTAACCTGGAGAAAAGGAGGCTCAAGGGAGACCTTATTGCTCTCTACAACTGCCTGATAGGGGTGTAACAAAGTGGGTGTCAGTTTCTTTTCCCAAGTAACAAGTGATAATCAAAAGGAAATAGCCTCTAGTCTTGACAGGGGAGTTTAGATGGCATATTAGGAAAAGAATTCTAGCTGGAAGAGCAAAGAATTGAAATAAGCTGCCCAGGGAACTGGTTGAGTAATAATCCCTAGAGGTATTTAAAGGATGTGCAGATATGGCACTCAGGGACATGGTTTAATCTTGGACTTGACAGTGCTGGGGTAACAGTTGGACTCGATGACCTTAGAGGTCTTTTCCAGTCTAAATGATTCTATGATTCAATTAACTCTGTAGCCTGATTCCCTGCATTAGCTGCTCTTCATGTTCACTGGGAGCTAGAGAGGGCAACAACAGAAATTGTCATGAACCAGCTCGAGAGTTTGTTCATCCTTCTGCTCAGCTGAGGCTGCATCCTCTGGCTGTGCCCTGAAGCCAGGCAGTATAATATACATATATATACTCTCATTTCTCTATGGGTGAGCACATGCATTATCATATCCACACAGCAACACTTTGTGGCACCAGAATCTGAGTACAGCCCTTAGCTTTCAGGCACACTGATGTGATGTGGAATATACCTAATCAAGAGAGGAAGCCCCTTGCATAGGTGAAGATCAGATGTATGATCAGATGTTTCAAGACAGTTCAAGCCAGAGATTGCTGCCTTGGCAGGATATCTCAACAGCTGCAGATTGCACAGGGGAGAAAAGGTGTCTTCTCACATAAATAAGACCTAAACCAGTAAGACATCTCCACCTTTCTGACAAACTTGAAGTGAAAAGGGAAGCAAAGAAGCCACAGAGCAGCTGATATAATGTGTTTCTTGTGCCCCAAATCCCAGCTGATATAGCCAGCTGTGAGGTGCACATTCCATTTTGGAGTCATCTTCAAAGTCATGGAACACAGCAACAATGCAATTTAAGGCACCAAAATACACATACATGCAGGACTTCCGTGGAGATACTTTCATTACTGAAAAAAAAAAAATGTTCTCTCCAGTGACTTCATGTTTTTCTACTAAAAGAAAGGCACCTCACCTCAAAGGGGCTAAAATGCCAAGGTTGGCTTGACTGGGGCAGCAGGAAGACTTTGACAAGGACAAGACACTGTGATAAAGCCAATAACTTTTAGTTCTGTGTTCCTTTATAGAGATAAAGCTAAAATCTAGTTCATTTTCTCTCCTAAAGCTCATTAAAATCATTATCTTCTGAACCTCTCACCACTTCACTATGTCAGCACTGATTTATTCTTTATTATAATAAAACCAATGGGACTTTATCCTGCAATTTGTTTGTGTAGGATAGTTTGTCCTATTTACCTGTTTTGACTTGTTTTTCTGGCAGACAGTTCTTTCAGGGTTTATCCATCCAGCTGGACATCTGTACAGGGTCCAGTTCTCTGACTGACTTGTCATTGCCATGGGGCATTACTGCAATGTAAACAAAATGCAATCATTCATTCTACTCAAGGCCAACGGGTGACTGAAAATATAAAATCAATAAGACAAAAAAAGAGCAAGCAGTGGAGAGTAAATCTGCAAAGATATAGGTAAATGATTGCCTGGCTCTCATCTCAATGAGATGCTTTTTTATGAGGCACTGAAGTTGTGTGTATACAGGATGACAGAAGGCTGTAGACTCCAGAGTAAGAGAACCCCCAGAGTACTGGCAGATCAACAAGAAATAATTAGAGAGAAATATGCAAGTTAAATGAAAAAAATTTAATATTACTCCAAGCTGTGCTTATATAGAGAAATACATATGCTTTCTGAATATTAAATAGACACATTAAAATATGAGTTCTCCTATAGTAAATTGCAAAACATTGAAACAGTTTCTTTCTCATGCTTCTGGACTCATTGACAGAGTCAGTGGCAGACCAGTGACACAAGTGAAAGGGTGCTAGCCTAATCTAGGATAACCTCTACACTAAGTATTGGCCAGGATTCACGCTGTGCCACAGTCTTTCCCAAAGGCTACAGCAGCACAGTGAGATCACAGAGCAGAATAGATGAGCTTTTCATGTAATTGTCACTAAGGAACACAAATTTTTGACAGAAGCAGAAGCATCACAGCCAGTTCTGCAGCTGCTCTCAGGGAGCACTGCCTTAGGCATGTCAGATGCCAGCTGCAGGCAGGACCACATTCAAGAATTTACATACTACCATTTCTCTTCTTTCAGTCCTTTTCCTGCAGCCACAGTTTCTGTTCTGGTGACTCACTGATGTATTTCTCAACTTCTCAAGCCATTTTACAACAACATCACAGTCAGACTCTTACTTATCCAGCAGTATTTTTCATAAGGATATTCACAGTTTTTTCATTAGAACAGAAGAAAGCACTTTTATTATTCAGCATTATGCATATACATACAAGTGTATGTTTACTTCAAATTTTTCATTTGCTGAATACCTCATCATTTGAGCTCCATCACTGCCCTCTCTCATCATCCCATGATCCCCATATCTGACAAGGGCCCAGGAACACAAGCAGAGGAATTTGCAAATTCTGAGCCACTTTATAAAGAAAGCCACACACCAGGGTTATCTGTGGATTGCTTCTTACATTATGGTATTGTGATATTATGTGAAATTGTGATATTTTAAAGGGGCATATGTAATACAAAGGTCACAGGGGTAACTCAGTACCTCTCAACTCTGTGGTACCAAAATATATTTTCTTCAGTGCAATTTGAGTTAAACACAGAGTCTTTTGGATCACAACATTGTCATCCTTTTTATCTTACAGTAACTTACAATAACTATCCTACTTTATTACCTCTATATCTTCTGTCACTTCTTCTGGATAACTTGATTCTAAGTAGCCCACAAATTTGTCTTTTTTTCTCTCTTTTCTTCTACTCCATCCTTAAAATCCTCTGGTATGTGGGGGTGAGGTGTATTTTTTTTTTCACCAAATACTAGACATGGAACAAAACAATGCTGGGCAAACACACAACAAAAGCCTGTCTTCTTCTGCAAGTTTTACAAGTTTTAGAGAAAAAAACAAGAGATGCCAACACTGTCAGTGTCAGTGACAGGCCCAACACAGAAGCAGACACATTTTTCACAGTGTTTTCCAGGACATCATTGCCAGCAAACATTTAAAGAGACATTTAAAAGAGAACTTCCTTATCTATATTTACAAGGAATTCTTTCAAATGACAAGTAAAATAGGAGAGAGCAGAAAAATGCCTGCCTGAAATTGTAACTAGTCAATGACAGTAGATGATATCCCGGGTCAGTGAAAGGTGGGTGCTGACCTCCCAGTGCTGCCCAGGAAATGATAGTTTGGCTGTGGATAGGCCATGAAAGCTTTTTGACTTGAGGATTCATGATACATGCACCAACTAATATTAAAGCATCTTCTCTCTCAGCTCTGCCTGTATACTCGTTCACTTACACTGTTGTGTCCATTTAAATTAGTATGTTAGCATCTACAAATCCTTCCACATGTTTGTAAAACTTTATGGACATCTTCAATACCATATAAGTTATAAAGGCTTATAAAAGCTGTTTAGTTTTTATCGCTGTAAGTGCCTCCTTCAGAACATATTAGGAGCACCTTCATTCTGTACTGTTTAGTCACTATGGTAAAAGAAATCAATAAATAAAAATATTGCTTAGAATAATTTTCAGTTGAGAAAGTTACTGACATAATTAAAAGCAGTAAGCTGAAAATTTCTGGGTTTCCTGGTACTGAGATTTGCTTCCTAAAAATTGACCTAATTTTCTAGTAGAAAAAATGTTTAAAAACCCAAACACCTTACCCCCAAATTCTTTTCTTTATTCCACATACATATGCATATTTGGGTTTCTTTAAATAACTAGTTGGAAAGTAACCATTCTTCATTAAAAGACTGAACTTTTTGGCTTGCTTTTACTATTTCCATTTTTAAGGGATATTTATTGCCAGGATTCATTTCCAGAAAGCAGCTGAGCCAATTTATTCCTTGCTCATGGTCAGCTCTGTTCTGTGAAGACTCCCAACCTCTACTGTTAAACCAGTTCATCCTGAAAGAAAGATTTCTCCATCTTCAGTAAATTAGTAGGTGTTATTTGGAGTAAATCTTCTTTCATCACACACTTTTTTAAGGATTTATTTTAAGCAAAATGAAAATGATCTCTGAGAATGCAAGTTGTTTGCACTTTAAAAAAAAGCAACAAGAGAAACCCTCCACAACAGTTATCTGGATAAGCAGAGAAACATCAGGAAATCTAGTTGGCCAAATTTCCATTTGATGTGAGAAATAGGGAGGAAAATAAACGAAAAGAAAATGCTTGGCCCAAGAGTTTGTTCCCCACCCCAAGTAACTGCATCATAAAATATTGTTTTGAATTCAGCTTCCGAGTTGAGAGACTTTTTTACCTTAAAATAGTAGAGTGAGCTTTTTTTTTCTCTTTTCTACTCTGGAGAATAGGCCCTACTGGACCCTATGGCTAAATTATACCAACATGGATTATAAACAACTGAAAAGACTTGAAGTTTTTATGAGAAAATATTCGCTAACTAATCAATACAGGTTTTCAGATTTATGAGTCTGTTTTACACAGTAATAGAATCTTTATGTTTGGGTTTGGTAGTTTCCTCTGTTGGTTCCCCATATTGCACATTAAAGTCAGGACAAGGACAGGTTTTTTAAAAGATGCATAGATAAAAAGGCTCATTATTTTGTTTCCTTTCATCTTCTCAGATTTAAAGACTTGTGTACATAGCCTTCAATCAAGGAATTGCAGAAAACATGTTAACAATATTCAAGAAGCATGTGTTATTCATGTTGTTATGTAGCTAAATACAAATTGGCTAAGCACAAATACTTATATTAAAAAAAAGGAATTTCAGTAACTAATTTTAAAGCAACTCTATCTGCTGGGAAAGTTTTTTTAAATTTCTTTCATCAATAACCTAAGATGATTACACACATATGGCCTGGAAAATTCTATAGAGCATGCTTAAATAGTTTGAACAATGACATGAATGTGCTAAATACTCAGTAACCTGCTATTGAAATTTCATCTCACAATTAATAAATCAAGAGGAAGTATTAAGTGTAGTCAAAATGAAATTGCATGTGAGCTGTCCATTTTGTGTCCTTTCCATGGCTGCTAGAAAATGAAACCTCAGAGTGATTGTCCAAAATTCTCTCAGTGAAAATTTAATAAAAATATTTCAAAGAGGTTTATTCCTTTGAATTTTTACAATCCCTTCTGAATATATCTCACTTAGATAAAAATTAGAGTGTTGTCTCTGTTCTTGTTTAGGTGACTCAGACCAAAGCAGACTCCCAGGCAGCCTAGATTGTCTCAGTTATGCCATATGTACAAACATGAAACACTGCACACAAACCAGAGCATGCATAAGCAGGTTTTTTTTTTTTTTCTTAAAAGGTACAAATATATGGCTTTCTGATGAGCATCCCACAGTACTCTGTCACAATGGGGCAGCAGTGTATTGTGGGATGTTCTGTTAGCACACTGCTGGCATTCACATATTCATAAAAGTAGAAGCAAGTTATTTATTTCCAAGATCCATTTCTTTCTCAGCATGCAGACAGGACGGATGCTCAGTCCTATAATGCTGGGACCTATGCTGTTCAACACTGGCCACTCTCTTTTTGGTGGCATCTTTTACCAGGTAGGAAGAAGCCCCAAAATGAAGACCCCAAAGCAATGGACTTCTTTGTGGGGCTAAAGAAAAGAATGGTGTGAACCAGGAGATCTTGCAGAGGAAAGGTTAGCAATTGCCTTTATGCCTCTGCAGGAAAATAATTTCTTAAGTTGGAGAACCCCACCAAGCAAGGGAAAGACCTATTCAGAAAAGTTAAAGACAGATCAGAAATTATCTGAAGGTGAGTACTGCAGTAAGTTGAAAGAACAGATAAACTGTAAACCCTGTGTATGCATCATTCAGTTTTGGGAAATCAACTGCTGGCAAGCACTCTGGGAATGACTTTTATTTATGCCTCCCTGATATAAATGCACCTGCCCAGAACTACAGCTGACATAAATCAGCTTGTCTTCCATGGCACAATACCAAATTGCAGCAAGTGAGGATCTGGCCCCATAGAAATATAGTATGTCCCTTTTGTGGCATTCTGCTGGTTCTGAAACCAATACTTCATTTATCTTCTGTCCCTTATACAATGCCACTGCTGCCCTTATTGTGTTGCTTTCAGCCTGCTGGACATAGCACTATTATGCAACAGAGGTATAATTTCATTTGCCAGAAAGCTCCTATTTTCCAAAGCAGTTCTCCAAAAGCTTGTATTTGTTCTATGAGCCACTTAATATTCCTCAAGTTTCTTCACACTAGCAAGTTGGTCCCATTAAAGGTAGCAGAGGTCTGAGACCTGACCATGCTCTATTCCCTGGGTGACACATCTCCATTTCCACACACAGAGTGTCTAATTTCAAACAGCTGTTTATCCTTTCCTGTGTCCTACCCTGTGTCCTACCCTGTGTCACTGTTTCAACAGGCAAAGTCAGATGCCCTCACTTATCTTTGCCATTTATTCTGTACTAATCAGAAGGGGCATAAACACAGGATTCAGACTGCCATTAAATAAAAAGCAAAGACAATCATGCACAAAAATAATGAATAACATTTAAAATCAGAAGTACATTTACTCTTTGGGCTACCCTGGTATCACAGATGATGATACAGAGCACAGAATCCAGTTAAGAGAACTGAGAAGATAAAAGACCTGAGTAAATATTAGTACAGTTAGAAGTGTAGGGACAAATTAATACTTAAGAAGGAAGTGACAATGTATATCAATGGACAAACTGATAATGTATCATTCATTTCAGGAAAAGTGTCCCCACAACCCACTTTTGAAGACTTTCTAACACTGAGTAAAGAATAAATGCTAATACCTCAATTACAAGCTCTGACTCACCTTCCATAACATCCACCTCCACCAATTTTTTAAGGGATTTTGTGATTCTACATTTTTTCTCATAGCTGCACATAAGCTTGGGTGCTACGTGAATATCTCATTGTAATGCTGGACTTTTAGCCATTGTGGGATTTGTATATTCTTATTCTTCATTCAATTTTTTTTAGTTATTCTTTTTACTATGAGTGTGAGGCTAGGGGATTGGTATAAAGTACAAAGTAAAGCCAAAAAGGACAATTAATTAAGCAAATGAGGAAAGAATAAGAGCTCTAATCCATCGGTATACCTACCATTATAAAAAGTCTTGTATAAATATATGAAATAAAATATAACCACTAAATACAGACTTTCTTAATACTGGTTATAAAAAAACCCTCTCACAGATACAATTAAATTAGCCAGAAAGGTATCTCAATGTCCAATTAACAGCTACAACTTTAGCAATGACCTATTTTGTGCAAATGTCTGTAACTGTGGAGACACAGAATTACAGGCTAATAAATTCAAAATATTTGATGCACTTTTCATGAGCTACAATACTGTTAACAAAAGTTTGGGGAAGTGTCTCCTGTTCCATTAAACAGGTAGAGGGAGTTCCTCTTAGAGCTCTGCAAACAGTGTTATCAAGCCTAACACACCCCAGCACTCAGAAGCATCCCCACTGGGACATGTTTGCTTACATGCAGAGTATGTACATACATCCTAGAGTATTCACTGATGCACATTGCCTTTCAAAAAAGAATCCAAATCACTTCAGTCATGCTCAGAATAGGCAGGGAATTTCAGAGTTCAGTTTTGTTTCAATTCATTCTGAATAACTTCATTCTCTAATCCTTGGGAGATTCATGTCCTGTCTGGGACAAGATGACACAACCTGATGTGGTCCATCCAAGATTTAGGTGGACAGGACTCTGAGCAACTTCATCCCCCATTGAACTGGCCCTGTTTTTAGAAGCTGGTTGCACTAGAGGACATCTATGCACCAATGGTCCCTCCCAAACTTAATTTTTTTGGAACTGTTTATTTTTCATATCAATGAAAATAAATATATATCAGTATACCAGTTTGTGAGTCACCAGTAATGAGCCTACTCGGTACAAAATAGCTTTTTAGAGGAATTTGTTCACTTCATGCAAACATGTCCTTTCTCTCCATATCTCATAAAATCACTAAGGTTGGAAGAGGCCTCTAGGATCACCAATTAATTCAGGCTGAATTTTACAATGTTAGAATCCTAGCATCAAGTACTTTATACTTTTGCTATAATGGCTTTCATCATAGTTTAATTTTACATTGTCAGCAATTTTAAATATGTGCTTGTTGCAGGCAACAGGCTCTGCATACTCTCCTCCACGAGTGGCTATACTGTGCCTGCAGAGGCTGCCTAGGACAGAGGCTAGATAGAGTTGGGGAATAAAGTGGGTATTTAATAAAGGCCTTTAACAGATACACCTTGGGTGGTGCAAAAGCCTGGCAGAGGCTACATCCAGGATGGACAACAGTCATGAGTTTTCTCAGACAGACATATGTTTGGTCTATTTGAATATCAGAGGTTAATTGTCCAATTATAGCTTCAGGTAATGAAGTCATATTCCCCTGGTTTGCCTCTCCCCCCAATTCACTTTTGTTTGTACTTTCTGGGGCCAGAGGTAAATGGTGTGACCTTGGCTCCCAGGCCCAGAAGGATTGTTTTGTCTGGCCAAACCATGATGAGAACTTACTAACACTCTGTATGAAGTTCAAAGTTATACACTCATCCAGTACATGATCTGAAAAATATAAAAGCTAAAACTTAAAGGCATTAATACTAGTCTGATTTTTCTATTGCCCAACATTTCTGTAAGATCAAGCCTGTGTATAACAATATTGGTAACAATACAGGTACTATTGACTTTTTCTTTAAGATAGACAAATGTTACAATTCTGAAGATGCTAGAAATTTACACATTTTTATTAGCCAATATAAACAACATCCTTTTTTGTTACTAAATAACTTGGGTAGTTTATCCTAAAAAAATAATTTGCTGCAGTCACTTACAAAATCTACTTTTTCTTGTTAGATTTGCAATCCTACAGTCCCTATAACAACAGCTATTGTAAAATATTTGATTTCTTTGTGATTCCTAGTTAGTCTTTGCCTACATCTTTCCAACGCCAAATACCATTAATTCATTGGAAAGTTTTTGATTCTGTCCTAGCTTATGAACTATGACACATGCAAGAGAATGCTTAAAACTGAAATATGCTTTAGCATGTGTATGGATTGAATATACATTGCTTATCTTTTCAGGTCCTGTAGGTTTTATTGGGTTTTTTTTATTATTATTTCCTTACAAAAGCAGTGTTTTAAATATTCACTCTGCCTGTGCACAAAATATTCATAAGCAGAGCTGTTCAAAGTGTACTCTGAAGAAAAAAAATGCTGAAGGAATAGTTTTGGAGCAATAAAACTGTTGTTGATTTTGTTTGATTAATAGTCTCAGGCAGAAAATAGAGGGATTAGAAGTTGAAAAAACAAAATACCTCATTTCAGTTTTGTCAAACAGAAATATGTAAGTGCGTTGTAAAAAGAAAACAGGGATTGAATATGTTCAGTAGACCTCAAGAAACTTTATTTATATACATTTCTGAAAGGCCACTGAACCAAAATATCTATTATTTGAACAAGTCTACTCATGAATACTAAGTGATAAAACTTCCTTTTTGTTTTACAAATGCTTGAAATAAGATATCTCCTTGGATATGTCTGTCAGTCTTTCTATATCAGAATATTTCTTCCTGATACATTCTAGTGTTTAGTTACTATAAACTGAAGATTCATATGAAGGACTTTCATCAGGCACCACTGCTCTAGACAGAGAGATGTCATGGACATAGCATATCTTCATCTCTATTATGCAGCCAGGTGATTTTTCAACATACCATAGTCTTTTTGAAACTTGGAACAAAAATATCTTGAAACCAGATTTGATAGTCTTGTTGTCCATGTGAGCTGGAAGTCAAACCTGGTGGTGTTCAAAAAGGCTGCATAAACACTGATTATACTGAAATACATAAAGGCAAATGCTTAAGGCTTACTAGGTGGTAAAATGCTGCTCCCACTTGGCATTCACCAGTTTTGTGGCTTCCTCATCTCAGTTGTGTTCAGTAATTCAGAAAGAGGTGCCCAGACACTACTTTAGATTCCATGGAATTGTAGACAGGTTTGAGGACAAATCCAGGCAATCTCTTTCCATTGCCCAGAAAAAGTGCAAAATTCAGCTATGATGAAATAAATGATGATTTATTCTGTTCATTGCATAAACAAATTGTAAAAAATCCCTAAATTCTCTTAGCATCTCATTAAAGTACTCATTTGTTAGAAGCATCACACAGAGACAATGCCTTATTTTGCTTTTCGACATTTGAAAGTCATTTGCGAGAGTCTGCTGAGCAGTAATATCATATTTGATACTTATATACAGCTTTTTGGTGTGGTTAGAACCAAGATGTTCTCTTGGTTCTAATCGCCAATGTTAAGATGTTACCTGCAATTATTAAAGCATCTTCAAATACTCTGGATTTCTAGTATTCTCCTGATTTGGAAAAAAAAATACCGAAAGTGACATATACCTACTGGTTTTGTGTTCTATTAAAATGACAAGATTTATCTCTTCAGATTTTACCTACTCCTTAGATTCTTGCCTTCATGTACCTGATGATGCCAAGCTTGACCCTGTTGAGGGACCAGAGACAATAGAGAGGGGTCTAGATAAGTTGGAGCATTGGGTAATGAACAATGGGATGGAATTAAACAAGGCAAAAGGCTGGATACCTATGCCTAGAAAAGAGTAATTCCAGACACAGACATAATTGGTGGAGTGGCTGAAGGGATCTGGGGGTTCTGGCTGACAGCAGTCTCAGAAGGAGTCAGCAGTGTGAGTCCAGGCACCCCAGAGGGCAAATCCCATCCTGGGATGCACCAAACTCAGCATCCCCAGCCAGTCAGAAGAGGAGATGATCCTGCTGTGCTCAGTGTTGGTGCAGCCTCACCTTGAGTGCTCTGTGCACTTCTGGGCCCCATAATTTGGGAATAATGTGAGGGCCCTTGAACATGTCCAGAGGAGGTAAAGAAAGCTGCTGACAAGGCTGTAAGGAATGTTCTAGGATGAGCAGCTAGGAATTTTGGGTTTGTCTAGTTTGGAGAAAGGGAGGCTGAGGGGTGACTTCATTGTTCTCTACAACTTCCTGAGGAGGGGACATAGAGAGGGACATGCTGAGCTCTTCTCCCTGGTTTTCAGTGACAGGACCCATGGAAATGGTTCAAAGCTATGCCAAGGAGACATAGTCTGAACTGTGAGCAGCATTTTTTTACCAAGGTGATGGTCTCTCAGGTTTTCACATGTTTTTCAGTCCTGAGAGTAAGTTATAAAGTTCGAAGGAGAGCCAGAGTCTGTTCGTATGCTTTGAAGGTGGTTTATGCTTTTTCTTATCTCCAGAAATTCTTTCTGCCCAGCATAGAGTGTGCAGGCAGCCAGAAGAGTACAGTTTGGCCTACCTACAAGGGGCACCCTCTACTTTTATACTTAAAACTATGTACACCGTGTTTTCCTTTATGTACCAATACCACAGACCCATGTTAAACTGTGAAATTCCACCACAATCCAATCCTGAAAAGCCACCACCTCAGTAGAAGATGGAGCGCAAGAAGAACCAGGAAAAGGAGAATAGACACACCCAAAATCCTCCATCTTTGCCCTTTTAACCACTATATTAAAATCTAAAAATTCTATTTTTCACCCTGTGACATACTAGCAATTATACTGATTAAACTCTTGTGGCTTGCATTGTTTCTTTCAATGTCAGCAGCTTTTTCCAGGGGTTTGGATCAAAGGCACAGGCATCTTTGGCTTCATCTCAAGACCCTCAGATCTCTTGCAAGGGTTTTGAGCCTCCCAGGACACCCAAAGGGGTGACCCGGGCTCCCACAGTGGTCAAATTCTGGAATGAGCTTCCTAGAGAGTTGGCCTATGCCCTTGGTCTGTCAGTGTTCAAGAGATGTTTGGACAGTGCCCTTAAAAACATCCTTTAACATTTAGTCAGCCCTGAATTAATCTCACAGTTGGATAAGATGATCATTGTGGGTCCCTTCAAACAACCTATTCTATTATACTAAGTGAAAATCTACCAATTCATAAAATATTGTGTTAGAAGCCATTTCTTCAGTTTACATTTTTTTCTTGCTTGCATACTGAGTAGAAACAACACTCTTAGTATTCAAGGTAAATTCATCACAGTCAAGCAAAAAAGCATGGAGTTCAACATAAAGTATCAAGCACTTCAAGTGTTCCATTCCATGCACAGAATAACACATACATAGCAAATATCTGTTCGGAGGAAATCCAAGCAACTTATGGTTAGCTCCCTGACAGCTGGCAGGGAGGCAAGTTCCCTCATATTTACCAGGTTTGTCTGTGGGATTCAGCCCAATGAGTCAGAGGGAAATCTGAGACCTATTACCTAAGAATAAAAATAAAAAGATTTCTGGGCTGCCTAATGCTTCAAGGTTGCCTGCACTTTGAGTGATTTCCATCTCCCCAGTGAATACGAATTTTCTCAACTCTCCTTCAGGACAGCACTGATTATTTGGAGGAGCTTTGCTGTGTGCTAAAGAAATCTTCACAATTCTGTGTCAGAACTTCAAGGGAAAATTTGTTAAAGGATGTTAGGCCAAGCAGATCCTTCAAATTTCTTGCTCATAAAGAAAATCTCAAGTGAAGCAAAGGTTCGATCAGAAATGCATATGAGCGCAGTGAAATGGAAATGGAAAACAGAATCATTTAAAATTGCCAGTTAATTAGTCAATTAGAATTATCCTAGTATTCTTTAAAGAACATCAGTTGTTCCTGGTTAGTTTAGGTTTCCCAGAATAACAATGAGTTTTCACTGCACTCAATCACATTCCAGGTGGACTGTTTACAGCCGAAAAAAGTAACTGCCTTGGTAAGGATTGGACATCTGGAAGTTTAGAGACCTAAAGTACAGGAGTGGAATGGTCTTTTCACTTTGAGGTACCAAATACAAAGCAGGTGAGGTAAAGAAAATACTACAAGACACTTCAATTAACTTTTATTTATACTAGCTGAGGCATTCAGGGATTATATTTTGCTGAAAGAGGCTGAAAATGGGACTCTCATTCCTTATGGCTACTTGTAATTCTGAGCAATCTCAAGTATTGCTTGTGCAGTCTGGTTTAGGACTGAGGGAAAATGGCACTGTATACAGCAGAGAACCAAGCAGTCACAGGGCACACATGAACCTGTCCACTCTCCACAACATGAGGAAAGAGAGCGAAGCAGAGTGAACAATTTTATCATTTGCACTCTCTCCAGACACCTGGGGCTTATTGTAAGGGTATATGTGGAATTGTGACTGGATACAGGTAAGAAATTTGGGTGAACAATTCCAGCTGCGGTACAGGAGACTGTTCATACCATTTCCACAATCTGACACTTGTGCCTTGTGGGACATCAGAACAGGTTAGCATAACACTAAGGAGACTGTCATATTTTAGTGTAAGTCCTGTGCCTTTGCCCAAAGCATAGCAAAGAGTCTGAAACTGATTTTTAAGGTTGCAACAGAGAGTGTGATGTGTGAGATGATTGACAGAAGTAAAATGTGTGGATTAACAGGGTACTAAACTTGCTTGCAACTGCAGTGAGCTTGTACCAGTGGGTGTGAACAGGGATGAGGCTGAAGATAACCCCCTCTCAAAAGGTCATAAAAAGTGAAAATGGCACTTATACTGCACAAATTACTGCCAGATAACTCCCAGATGAATGAAGTTAATAAAGTTTTGGGCTAATTAAACCATATCCCATGTGTTTTATCACTTTTTCTGCAGGTCCAGCACAATGAATAATTTAAAATGAGACTGCAAAATAGAGCTATTTAACTAGCCTTTTGAATCCTTTTTCAAATTAGTAGCACCAGTAGCTTTTTCTTTTTAAAGTTTCTCTTTATTTCCCTTCTAGCATTATTTAAAGCAAATTATGTGTTTTCTAGGTAGGTTGCAACTGATGGCCAAATAGGACTGTCATTTCAGCAAATATAATATTAGGATCTCTTCCTTGTAGTCCATCCTTTGATATGTGCAGGTAGCAGGACAGTCATTGGGGACCATATCTGAATGAATGATGTTCCACTACATATATCAAGCTATATTTATAGTGTTGATCCTTTATACTGTGTAGAATTCCCAGCATTCATTTTGCATGCTTCTGTCTCTAATGGGAAAACTAAATGAACACAAGATGTGTTAAATGAACATAAAAGCAGTCCAAACGTGGTTTAAAAATAAAGATATTAAAGCAGGTTGAATGTCCAGGAGGAAGAGCTCTCCATAAAAATCTCCTTTTATCTCCAGAACAATGCAGATATCTGCAGTGAAAATCTCATGTCTGCAGGGAGCTGAGTCAGAAAGTTCAGTGTCTGTAAAGTTGCTTTTAACCTGCAGCCCAGAGACCTCTGCAAGACTGTCAACAATTTTTAATGCATCCATGAAGGGTAAGCAGAGGCGAGAAAGTTTCTCTTTACAAAAGGCTTTGGTTCAGTCCACATATCTGAACTCTTGCTGGAAAATTTTTGGGTCTCTGCAAATCCACAGAATAAAATACCTGCTACAGACCAATTTAATGTGTCGGTTGCCTGTCCAGGTTTATCAAGGAAGGTGATGCTGGTGACTGTTATTGAAATAAGGACGTACCGTCTGAGAAAAAGATGGGGCCCACTGATCCATCTCACCTGCTCCAGAAAATTACAATTGACTCTGAATCATCACTGTCCTCGTTTCCAGCCATTACCAGGATGAATCAATCTGAGATACAGGAAATAATATTAGTTTCATTCCTACAAATGAGAAAACAGGGAACAGAGGAACAGAATGCAAATTGTGAAAGAGGCCATGATTTTTCAAAGCAATTTAATATATATAGGATGTTTAAATGTTTAAATTGCATTTTACATCACTTTCAATTGCACTGGAGACAGTGCTTGTGCAGATGAACTCTTGGCATATAGACTCAACATTCAGCAGCAAAAGACTACACAGTAAATGAAAAGGAGGGGGTTTTGTCTCTTCAGTAATTGAAAGGGTCAATTGACAAAGCTAGGAACAAAAAACCCAGTTTTTAGAGCACCATTCAGTTGATTTAACTTACTGCTATTCCTTCTCTTCCTGTGTTTCTTTTGAAGGACTAAATAGGCCTAAATGGTCAAAGGTGTCAAAAGACAATATGACAGGACATCAGATTGTTGAACAATGCTCAATGAATACAGAGGCTTCAGAGTACTTGTTTACCAAGGGTTTTCTTCTTAATAGCATTTCTTATTCCTTTGTTTTTATTGTACAAAGTATTTAGAAAGAAATTTTCCTGCTTGATCAATTTACAGAAATACTATTTTTTATTAGGAACAAAAAATAATTCTGTTATTTCTAGAAGGAAGGACAAGAATATTGCACAGGAAATTGAATACAAAAGAAAAGGAAAAAAATATTTTTTCTTGGAGCTGTAGACTCCTACTTGCAAACTCACTATTAAAGACAAACACATCACAGTCTTATCAGCCCCTTTAAGACCTGGCAGATGCAAGAGTCAGGTTCTTTAAGTCAGTGCTGTTAGCTGCCCTTCTGGTCACGGGTCACAGCATTGTTGCAAAAGATGAAATCTTGGCTAGTTAAATCAGTCTCTGTGTTTAAATAAGAGGCAAAAGAATAAAACAGGAAAGAGGAAAGCATTCCTAAGAAGGCAAAAGAAACAAAAGAGAATTTCAAAGAGAAAAAATATCCTCTCTTTTGTTCTTGCTTATAATGAATTTTAATTAGAATTTTACATTACTTTAGATTGATTTCCAGCACCACCTTCATTTTGAACACCAGTTCCAAAACCACCTCAGGCTCCTGATGACATTAGAAGGCAGAGTTTGTTTTCACTCTTTGTCACATTAACTTGTTTTTACTGCAGAAAATTTGGATTGCAAGATTCTGCACAATTTGTGTGGCATTTGTGACTATTTCAAGCTTATGAAATTAAATCCATTAATAAGAGATTAACATCCTGCAAACAAGACTCTCCTTTACTTAACAGAATGTAGAATAGCATTGTGCCTCCTGCACAATGAATGTCACTGCAGTGCTATGGAAAATTAGTCAGTGATCATGCAGTGGAATCCCACAAGAAAATGTTTTTGTTAAATCCCAGCTGCCATGTTCCCTGTCCCATGCTAAGTATCCCAGGACTCCAGAGGCTGTTCCTATCTCAGTATCCATGCCTAAACACCCCACTTCCCCCAGATTCCTGGCTCCAAATACTCCCTTGGACAACAGGTCTATTTGTTCCAGGTCCCTCCCTGATCTGTCACATTATGCCCCTACTGATTCCTGGGTCTAGTTTCACATACACACTCCTTGGACATTTTCCTGGTTGCCCAATATACCTTCCCAGGATTCCATCTTCCAAAATCTGGGTCTCTGTGCTTAACTTTTGGTCCAGCAAATGTTTTTTTTGAAAGAAAAAGACACATATCTCATATTTTGCTGTCTTTCTGCTTCTTCCTCATCTCTTCCCTTTCCTCCAAACAAGAGATATTTTAGTATTTCAAAGCAAAGCTTCTGAATCATATGAACAAAACAACCTATTTTCCCCTAGCATCATTCTCAGGAAAGCTTGAAACATTTTGATGCAAAGATTCAGCTGGAGGCAGAAATTGGCATGGAAAAATTCATCACAAACAGCTAGAGCCTGGCTGAGTTATAAGTAACTGAAAAAAGGTATGTATCAAGGAGATTGCTTGGCAACCTCAGGAGCAGGCAATGCTACTTACTTTTGCCTGAAATATGAATGCTCCTGACAAAGAAAGGAAAAAGATATGTAAAAGATAAGTAAGAAATTCTAAAGATGTCATACAAATACAGAGAGAAAGCTGCTGTGCATCAATATAGGAATGCCACTTTTACAGTATTAGATTTACAAAAGAAAAAACCCATGTGCAGTGACTGCAGTGAGTGTGTTTCTAATGTAGATGGACAGGGGCCTGCAGATCCCAGGTGCCAAGTGTGACACCCAGTACACATGTCTAGCTAATGCCCCCTAAACTGTCCCCAGTTTAAGTAATGTGTTCTATCACAAGGAAATTTCAAGGGAAGGAAGGAAGATAAGAGCTGTCACCTGCCAATGACCTGGAGGTTTGGGTGGCAATCTTCCCCTTTCCTGGGTGTTCATCCCTCTGTCATCCAACACCTCTTTTGGTCAGGCCCTGCTGTGCAGCCTTGGCTCTATCTCTGAGGAGACTGCTAAGCTGTGAGGAAGAACTCTGGAGCTACCCTGTTCTTCAGTGGGGTGCTGAGAGCCACTGGCCCTCACAGCCCCATGACAAGCCCAAGAGATCAAGTGGTAAAAAAGAGATGTGAATATGCAAAATATTCTGAAGCAAAAATCAGGGAATTGTAGATGATAAGTCAACACAGATATTTCAGGGAGCAGTAGGCATGGACCCCTCTGCACCTGACTGATGACCAGCAAAAAATCATCATGCCCCTTTTGCAGGTGATGATACTAAGATTAACAACTCACTAACTCAAGCTCTCTGCTATGTGTTTTAGCTGCAATATCTGCTCTGCTCTTAAGAAATGCTCCGTATGTGACAAAAAGTTCCTAGATAAAACAATCCAAGGAGGAACAGTGATAGCACAGGTATGAAAGCAGTCATATTAAATGTTTAGATTGTGGTGAGAAAACTTACAATAGAACAATGGTTAAACAACCAGAGTTACTCTTCTTTTCCCCTCTTTTGCTAGCATGGCTTTTTAACTTAGTCCTCAAGAAAAATCATCCCAAAGAAACCTCCACGAAAGTGTATTGTATTATTAGACCTGAAAGAAACAGAAAGTGCAGTGTGTAAGTCCAGAAAATTGCAGAAATAATCAATTCAGTCTCATAATTTTTCCAGGTTAAATTAAATCAGCAGTCAGTTCACAGAGCAGAAAACAGCAGCAAGATCCAATGCATTCAAAATCGTTCCAGGTCTGATTGTACATTCTCTGCACACTCACATGTACAGAAGTCATTAGACATTTTGGTGCATAAAGAAATTGGGATTAGGTCTTCCACAAACTCCATAGGAGCAAGAGTAATTAAAATTTGACTTTACAGTCTGGCCATCCAGCCAGCTGATCCAAAGATTTTTATTTCAATCAGCAACCTTTTGTTCAATCTCTGAACCAATTAACCTTGTCAATTCCTCTGTATTTCTGCAACAGCAATGGTATATTCAGGGAATCAAAAACTGCAGTCGGATTCTCTGCTTGTACCCAGTTCCCTGTTCAATATCTGTTCCCTTCACATATCCTCCGAAACTCCTCACCTGCCTGTTAGTGCTTGTCCACAAGCACTAGAGGTACACAATGTATCACTCAAAATGAAGAAAACACCCTCTAAGTGAAGTCTGTTTCCCTCAGAAAAAAAAACAAACCCCTAAGGGTTTCTAAGCCTCTCTCTGACCCACTCTTCATCTTAATCTGCACTAAGATCTATCTAAATTATTTCTATCACCTTATGCAGACTAGATTAATTGCAAGATAATCAATAATATGTTTCTCATTGGCGGACTAATTGTTACACTTTCCATTCTAAAATGTGGCAAAACATTGTGGAGCTATATTCAAACATCCGCTGAGATAAGAAGCCTCTGAATGCCTCGCTTGTGATCACCTGTCATTGCTCCCTTTCTAAACACATCAGGATGTCTGAATAAACCTTCACTCTTCATCCAAAAATGACCAGGACTGTTATGAAATTGAAAACATTCTCATGGAGACTATGGGGTGCAGCACTTCTTATGTTAAATGTTTTTAGATTACACAATTTTCGTTTATTCAATCCTCAAATGCTTAAGTGTCCAGTATTGTTCCAGAAGCACATACACAATGGCAACATGAAGCCTAAGAATGAAACTAAAACCTCTCTGTACTATAACTTCACATTATACAAAGGAAACCCTTTCAAATGACATCGTAAAGAAAAGGTATTTCACAGCAGTTGAAGGTTCAACTCTTTTAATTTCTCTTTTTATTTCTCTTATGGATTGAAGTATCTTCTATATTTTTTTGAATAATTAGTGATCCTCTTATTTTATTTATGCACTATCTATGCAAAAATTTGTCTGCATCTGTAGCATGTCTAAATTACCTATATTATACTTATTATAAATAAGTTTCTCCATATAACTTGCCACAAAACTTGCCTTCAGAATTCATTGCCTTTGTGAATTAATAGCAAGTCTCTCTTTCAGGGATACTGCTCCCTGAATGGCAAACCAGCATTTGACTTCTGTTATTGACATCCTGCACTCTGACTGGTGTTATACAGCAGACATCTTCAGTTACAACAGAATACCAGTGACAGATCACAATAGAAAGAGAAGGGAGCAAAGTCAATCTAAGATTCTGCCTCAAATGAGGCAAAAAATAAAAGTAAAGCAGCCTCTCAGATAAAATACTATAGAAATGTTTATGGGGACTATTTATAGTTTTTGAAATCAGCCCCTTTATAACAGAGAAGAAATATTTCATGGGTAGTGCATTTGTCAGCAGACAATGCAGGCATCTATCTGTATATCACAGACATCACTATACACATGTAAATGAGACACAAGATAAAGTTTTCCAAATGCAAATATTGTCAATAACTATAATAATAACAGTGACTTTGCTTTAGAAAAAATACTTTGCTTGTTTTCACTGCTAGAAACTGCAAAGGACTGGGGAAAAAAAAAAACCAACAAAAAAAAACCCCAGCTAGAATAACATAAAACAAGAAAGTATTATAAGTACCATCAAGATTCTGAAAGAATTAAATTTAATATATACAGTTTTCCAGCAAACCTCCAATAAATTTTCTGCAGTACGTTGAAAACAGTCTATTCCAGATTCTACTGGAGCAAAATCAATTTCTTTCAATTTCAATCATCACTCAGTCATATTTTTAGTATTTTTTTTTCAAAAGTTTTCACTAGTTCATTGTATTTCCACTACTCTGATACTAAGGTAATTTCAATCCATCCGATTTTTCCTCATCACTTTTGTTTTCTCCCCGCTTTTTTATGATCAGATGCAGTTTGAAGATCCTTACTGTCCCAGACTTGCTAGGAAAATCATAATATTAATAGGATGCAATAAAAGGAAATCAAATTCCAAAAAAAGAGAGGTCCAATAAAGACAGAATCAGAAAGACACAGGGAGGAGAAAAAGTAGAGAGCAAAAGAAATTCATAAAGATGAAGATGATAGTTAGCCACTAAAATTTGGAACCTGAATCTGCAGAGTATTAAGCTTAATTTTCTAGGTTGCAGGAGTTAAGCCTGACAGGATTTTCAGCACTGCCAAAAAAATAGCACCTACTTCTGGGAATGGTGAAGGACAATGGTGGAGGCCAACAAGGACTAGAATCTTCTGTTTGGGAAGTCTGGGGTCCAGAGCCAAGTCTGAGCAAATATGGAAGGGAGGAAGAGTTATGCCCAAGGACACTCCTGGGAGTAACTCATCCAGTGCATCATTCCTGAAAGATGCCCACATTACAGGGGATACTACATTCTGGTGGAAACTTTTAATGGTCAAAGAAGTGGCTGCAAAGCAAATAATAAATTTGATCAAATGGCTTCACGTAAGAATGATGGAGAACAGACCAGAAACAGAAGAAAAATAAATATCTGGTATCCTTGAGAAAAGAAATGGTAAGAAATTAGAAGTGACTGAAAATGTGAGGGAAAAAAATCAGCTTGAAGGAGATTATCTGACCTCACAATCTTTTCATATATATCTTATTGAAANAAATGTGAGGGAAAAAAATCAGCTCACAATCTTTTCATATATATGTTATTGAAGAAATCTGTCTTTTGCGTGTTCCTTGACACTGACCAATGCTACTCATTGAAAATAAGTTAACTGAATATTAATTTGATTATTGCTGAAAGGGTGAATATACATTTTCCTCCATATATCTTAATTATAGCTATATTAAAGGGCTGCCGTAGGCATACTGCGTATTTAAGTAGTCACCATTTACAGATGAACTTTCCAATTTACTGTGGAACCTTTACTTCCCATTTAAGACTGAGGTCTGAAATGCTGCCATTAGTTTTACCATTTAATCTATTTGATAAATTTCCATTTGGCTTTGGGCCAGACCACAGCAAAACTGCTTTGGGAAACTATTCCAACAACATATTTAATGTGTCTTGTCCTTGCTATTATTTTTGTGGACATAGCTATAGGTATTAACAACTTAGATTTAAAAATGAAACAAACTTTTTTTTTTTTTGCCAAAAGTCTTTATTTATGCAATCTTATTTCTTGGTAGAATTTATTTTCTAATAACATGGAATGAAAAGGCACCCTGCAAAATATAAGAAATTTAATATGTAATCTTGCAGGCTTAACTGCCTGTATTTTAGTTTTAAAATATTTACTTGAAAGGAAAATGTAATAAATAGCAGCATTCTGTAAAATTGTATTTCTTGACAATTCCAAATGAAAATAAGTACAATATTAGTGTTTTACTTGCACAGTTCCAAGGTTTTTTTCTTTTTTTTATGGAAAAAGTTCAGGTGTCATGCATTTAGCTGTGACCATGGGATGAAAGCTAGTCCAATAGCCCCTCATTTAACCCACTGCTGCTGCTTTCTTTCCTTAGCTTAAGCTTGTCTCCACTGTTGAACCACGTTGCCAGTCCCTCCCTGTCCCTTAGGGTCACCAAGTGTCTGTGCTCCCTCTCTCTCCCCAAGCATTACAGCACAATAACTTGATGTAAAACTTGAAAGCTTAAGGATCACTTGATAGCCCAACCAGACAAAGATGTCTCTGCTGAAATTTGGCCTGCAAAAATCACACAGCTTTTCAACTTGGGTTCTGCTTCCTAACCTACATGACATTTTGGGAAGCAAATTGCTGTTTGATAATTATTCCTCCACATAAACACCAGAGGGATATCTATCCAGCTGGTCTTTAGAAACCTTAAATGGCAGAAGATTCCACAACCTTCCCAGTAAATTTATTTTAGTATTTAGCTGTTGTTATAATTTTTTTAGTTTATAACTTGTATTTTGGTTTCTTCGAATTTACTAATACATGTCCAACAACCTGCATAGGGAAAGTACTACTTTTCAGTTTCACATATTCTGTGGCAACATTTGGAAATTGGTTACTCTGCCTTCCTGTCATGTTCTCTGAAATGAATAATCTCCTTTTTTTATAATATTTCTTTACACACAATTTTTAGACTTCATATCATTATTTTATGACTTGCTTAAATGGCCCACACATGGAAAATATATGGACATAGCTATACATTAACTAGGGCTGTCAAAAGGGGAAGAATTGCTGTTTGAGCTTTTCACATACATGCCTACTCCTGTGCCCCCATGTGAAGCAGATGATTGATGTCTTGCATTTGCCAGTGGCACTAGGATGGTTTCTCATGTGAACTGCAGGAACCATGCAAACTTAATCTTAAACCCATATATTTATGCCTTGAAGCTCTGGAGCCTTGACACACATAAATTTTTACCAAATCAAGGTGCCAGTGCTGCATGATTTCAGAGGAGTTTTGAATAAGTGTGCACTGAGGCCTTGATTCTGTACAACAGAGGTGGAAATTTTGAGAGATAACCCTGTAGTTACATGCATTGCTAGACAAGGTATTTTGTATTTAACATAACAATGACTGTAGCAGAGCCCCCCAATATTTTAAGGAAAAAAGTCTTGACAGGGACTGATGTTGCTAGTGATGTTGCTAGTGATCAGCTGCTGAATGTACATGAAGAGAGAGTTTTTCATTTAATCTCAGCAATATTTGGTGACACATTGAAAAAAGGCACTTAGAAAACCTTGTTACTGTGACTCCTCTCAACAGATGCTACACATCTTAAATACCATGAAAAATCACAAATTTGAACTTCACTTTCCCATGTCCTTCATTATTATAGCTGCAGTCCCAGTGCTACTCAAAACTGTTACAGTCAGAGCCATCAAGTCCTGGATAATCTTTGTCACTGCTGAGTGCAATTTAGGAGTCTCAGTAAAAATCCTGAGGTACTGGTTTCATTTGTCTTTAATTCAAATCCTCTGAATTACTATGATAACAGTTTCCCATCTCCTCCATTTAAAACTAGGACAGCATGCTTATCTTTGAGCTCTAATTTAAAGCAAATTTTGTTCTGTCTATAGTGTAATTTTCTTGTATTAAGGTCTCAGGCAAGCTACCTATAAATAATGTTCTGGTCAGTCATTACTTTTCTGGATAAATTTAATCTCCATGGGGGTTATAATGTACATCTCATTTTCTGAATTTCTGCCTTCATGGTGGGAAATGGATGTGAGAAACAAGATAACCTTGTGTGAGTCTGAATACTGTGGCCAGCACAAATTATTTGCATCATCATGAGAGATAATTATAATAGCCTTTTCTGTGGTTTACACAAATTATCTTTTTCTCTTTTTTGAGAACAGTGGAAGCCATTCCATAATTCCCTTTCTATTTCTGTTTTACTTTATTCACAGTATCTATAATTCTTTGCATTAAACACTTGCACAGGCCTCACATGATCTCATTATAATATCATCTTTTACTTAAAAATATTATCCATTTTATCTTAAGCCATCTGATCTCTGTCAGTTACATCAGCTTAGGGTTGGCTGTTGTTGAACATTGAGTCCAGCCTCAGATATCTGTGCTGTTCAGGAATCTTTCCTCAGATATCCAAGGCAGTGGTTCTGAGAGGCCCTAAACAAAATGGGTTAAAACTAAGCATTTACTAATTCTAGACACTGAGAAATACATACATGAAATGTTAGCTTTCAGCTTGAAATTCATAGCTTCTTTTAATATTCATTTTCTCCCTGAACACTGCAAACTGCATGAGGAAGATAATGAGGACAGAGCAGAGCCCTGTCCTATCTGGAGGGATGGCAGCTGGCCTCTTTTTTCACAAATTCCTTGAGGCTTCAGAAACCAAAGGGTTTCCATCTAGTCAGTGACCTACTATCCATTAAGAATGTGGAAACACAGTTTGTCAGAGAGAAAGGGAATAAAAAAAAATAAATGTAAGCACAATGTGCAATAGATGCTTTTGCTTTTAAGATTGAAGTTCAAAAAGTTATCTTGGTGTGTATCTTGTTCCTCAGCAGCTTTAAAAAAAGCTGTGGTCACTACCTCTTTCTTCTGTGTACTGAATTATGTATGTCTCTGTAGTATCAGAAATTCTGTTACAAAAAAATTACTTTTCTCCAATACTTCTGAAAAAGATCAGAGTGATCTGGTGAGTTCTGTATGTCTCCAGAGGGTAAGGATGAAAACCTCTCAATCATAGCCTCAATCTAGTCACTATTCTTTAAAAGGTAACCTCAGGCTGGCCAGAATTGTATTTAAAAAATAGGGGGGGAAAAATAAAAAAAAAAAAAGGAAAAAAAAGAGTTAAATATAAGATCTGTTGTTTTTATTTAAAAATTCTCTGAAATGCCATGAAGTGTGAGACAGAAAAATCTTTAAAAGTGTTTTAAAAAAATAAACAAGGATTTCTTATGTAGCATCTAAACAAATACAGTAAAGTATAAGAAGCCAAATAAAAGCTGGTGTATATCACAAAGTAAATATAGTATGTATTTTAAATTTTATGTAGTGAACAGTTCCAGAGGCATTAAAAAAAGATGAAACGAAAAAAAAAAAGAACATGAAGTTAAAAAGAGAACAGAAATATTGGAGCTAATTAGTCTACCAAAAATTTTCTAGATACCAGAGAAAAAAATGCTATGTTTTAATAAATATTATACATATATATAATACAGATAATATTATATAAGGCTTTGAATAATGTCTGAGAACGTTTTCAGTATCATTAATGTAAATATAACAGAAAGAGTAAAAGCTAAGATGAAATATTATCTATGAGCTCCTATGAGCTACATAGCAGAGAAACTAGATCTCTACTAAAAGTAAAAAAAAATGCAAAATCCAGTCTAGTTGTGCTTAATGTCTTTCTTTGTCTGGAGTACTACTGCTATCTGCCCCATCATCAAGGCTGACTCCCCGGTGCATCTTCACCATGTATCGGTCAATAGGGTGATTTGTTCTCAATTTCCACACCAACATAAGAGGATTTATCTCTCAATTCAATTAGAAAATTGATATGAGAAAGCTTTTTAATGAGGGAAGTCTTCTTCTCTACCTATTGGTGGAAATTTACAGCCAATAGCCACCAAATTGGTATGCAATAAATACTCAGGGAAGGGTTCACTACAAGATACTGAGGAAGAAATAATGTCCAGCCATGATAAGACACATTTCAATTTAATAACTTAACTAAAGCTATCATTGTATGCAACTTTCAAATTACTAAATATAACAGATTAAAGGCACTGACCCTGAGGGCATTCTAGTTTTCCTTTCAACATGTGTGCTGCCATGTTCCCAGGTTTTATCCTTTTCTCTTAGCTTGGCACTCTTTATGCACAACTGAGCTGCAGAGTTCTCAGAGTGATATGTACCAGAGAAAACATGACAGCAGGAGAACCAGAACATAAGATAAGACTGCTCAAGAGCTAATATAGTGATATGGATGCTGTCACATTGGAATGCTCTAATAACATGGTGTTTCCTAGTATGATAAACTAAAAATTGGGGAAAAAAAATCCATAAAAGGAAAATAATCAACATAACCCTTGTATCAAAATTAAATACAAATATAAAGAGTGTTTTGAAACAAAAATTTCATGGTAAAACAAAACCTTTGGGTTTAGATGTTTTTGTGAGCAGCAGCTGAAACCTTGAACTGCCATTTCATTTTGAACTGCCATTTCATTTATCTACTGATAATTATTGGATCAGAACTTCTTGTATACCAGCACAAAATAGTGCCACTATAGAAAATTAATGACCAAAATCCCATTAATTTCTTTGGGATTGAGACTGTCAGGATTTTTTGTGTCTATTAAATTCACTTCAAAAAACTCTGTTTGGCATTTCTTTTGAGAGGTGCATTCAATACTACAAAGCTCTTTGAAAAGGCAGAGTAGATCTAGTGAATTCATCATCAGAAAAATAGTTTGATTTATTTTTTTTTTCTTGGAAGACCTGCAGAGGAAATTGAAAAAGAGTAGAAAGTGCAACATCAAAGAAAAATATCCTGAGATTCATTTTAGAAAGAAGCAGAATGAAAAGATCAGAAAGTAAACCAGTGAATTGATTGATTTTAAAAAATCGATCAAAATACAAGAAGGTGAAAAAGCAGTTAGAAATATTATATATCAATTCCATGCATGCTATATCAAACAGCCAGATAAAAATCTTGTATTAAAGGATATGAGAAACATGGTATGTGAAGATGGAAATGCAAGTGATCTCACCCAGAGTAATTCTTCAACAATTTACAAGACACTTGGTGGTAGCAACACCATCTGTCTCTCTGGCAAAAATGTTCCTGGGAATCTGATCTTGAGAACTTACATGGATCAAAACATTCCCTTGCTCTATTTCCTAGTTCTTCTGTGGTGTTATTGCTGAAAAGAAAACATCACTCTATCGAGTGGCAAAGTGGGGAACTAGCAAAGGGTGAGGGAAGTGGAATGAGTGGAGAGGCAGAAAAATTCCAGGGGAACAAGATGCGGAGATGTGATGGTTCAGGCATTATATTCTCCACTACAGTACTCCCACTAAAACCAATGCACCACTTCCTCTTCTCCCTCCAACTGCAGGCAGCAAAGACCATGATTTGAGATAAGAACAATTTACTGGAAACAGTAATGAGATAAGAAAACAGAGAGTAACAGTTACAATATTAATAAGAAAATGTATAAGAAGATAAATGATTCACACAGAAAAACTCCCTGATAACAGAAAACACTGGCACGAATCTCCACCATGTTTTCTTGAAGGAGCCCCTTCTCCCAAGAGTCCCTTTTCCCTGCCCCCAGCAAAGACATGAGGTGGTTTAGAATAACCTTCTCATCCTAGCTATGCACCTTCTGGGCTACTGCAAAAATTAACTCTGTCTTGTCTTGAACCAAGACATGAAAAGCTTATCATTAGCTGATACAAAGCAGAATCTGATTATCCATTATAAATTATAGGGCCCTTAGAAATCCTTGAGATTTACCACATTGGTCAGGGACAGAGAGCTTTGCCTCTGCCTAAGAGCTGGAGGAAGCTGATAAATATTTCTTAAGATAAAAAAAAGTATTTTAACCCTTTGATCCCAGCTCATCATATCCCAGTTTCACAAGGCAAAAATGTGCTGCTGTGGCTGAGGTGTTTCAGCCATGGCAGCGCAGCATTCACAGACATCTGCAAAGCTCATAAGAGGTATGGTCAATCCTTTGCAAGCCAGCCATCTTCCATGGCTTGTCTGCTATCAGAGCTGAAGTCTGTAGTCAGAGAGTGTCAGGAAGAGAGGGTGAAATCCAAGACTACATCACCAAGGTATTATGTCACATATGTGTAAACTCTGTTTATGAAAATAATAAATCCACCATATTTTTCAAACTTAGTCTCACATAATATGTTTCTGTGTTCCCAGCAAACTAAAAGAGATAAATATTTTAAAATCATTTAAAATGAATACAGTTGGTTCCATGATTCCACTAGAAAAATGCTCGAGCATCTCAAGATCTTTGACTACTCTGGTTATCAAAAAGGCTGATCAATTCTACCTTAAGTTCATTCTGCCCATGGGGTATTGCTACAGCAATAGCCAAAGCAGAGCTCTTTTCCACATAGCCAGAATTTCTGTGTAGTTTATTTGAAACTTTTGAAAAGAATAAGGACTGAATCTCAAAGTATGCTTATTGAATTATAATTTATGAGCAACACATTACCCAGGTGTTTTGGACAAGATAGTGAAAGGGTAAATCAGGAAATATGACACACTGCTTTCCATTAACCCCCTGGCACTTGCAATTTGAAGCTCCCCTTACTAAAGGCTAATCCATTTTGCTGTAGTGCTTAGCATTTTAAAATTTCTGCTCCTCATGTCAAAATATTTATACGCATTTAAATATTAGAAAGGCAGGTAGCAATTCTGATCCCTTACTGTTTTGCACAGTGTTATACCCAATCAAAACAAACAGCAATGCAAAGCATACCTACTGAAAATACAGCTCCATAGTTTATATGAATGAACTATTTCAACTCCTATTTTCAGACAAATGTGTTTGTCCAGTCTCCAAAATTCTGTAACAGATCACAGATACTCACAGCAAAGCTGAAGTTTAATACATCAAGGTTATAACAAATACTAACAGAGATGATACTTGTGAAAATGGCTTGTCATTGTTGGTTAGAAACTACATTTGCTTATAGCAGAAGCAGCCTAGCTATTGCTTGTTGCTGAGACTGGGATGGGAAATATTTAGCCTGTGTCATCTTGCAATACTTGCAAAGAATGGCATTCTTTTTCTGGATGAAACCTAAGTGCTTCAAAAAATGAATTATCCTGTTAGGAAAATTTCTATGAACACGGATCAATAGGTCTTATGTTTCACATCCATAACAGATACTTCTGCGAGGAATGAAGAAATATTAGAGTTTGAGGATCATTTGGATTGTTTCTTCCATTTACTCCCCAATGAGCAGAATAAGGGAACCCTACTGTCATTATGATTAGGAAAATAAAGGCTATAAAAAATATGCTCCATAATTTAAATTAAATTACCCATTCTTCCAAAATATCATCACTCTTCCCCATACAAGCAGATAATCATCGGGAGTTGATGTAAGTTTTCTGCAGAATTATTAGCCCAGCAGTCTATACCATGTTGATACGCATTTGTTTACCTTGATTTGAAACATTTCACATCTCTCATTTAAATTTTAGAAAATGTTCTAAATTTTAAAATTTAGAAAATATCATATCACTGAAAATTCTCTCGTTAAATGGATGACTATCACCTGCTTAAGATGGAGTTGCTCCTATGATGATTTCATACTTGATCTTATGGAAACAACATTAATTATTAGAAAATGAAGTGTTGTTTTAGTCACTGATATGGAGAGCAGATTCTGCCTTCAAGTGACTGCACCTGTGCACGGAGCTTAGACAGAACTTACTGGTGATTGTCTCCCCCCTTGAAGTAGCCTTTCATGCTTCATGCTGCAGAATTCCTTACTGTCAATTAACAGCTGTATGATTTCCAGGTAGAGCAGAGGGAAATGGGAGCTTCTCTGATTATGTCTATGTAAAGCATATAACTTCCAAGCTCACTTTTTACAGGAGGAATGCTGTATTAGTATCAACACCAAGTAAACTGCATGTGGAACATGTCTAAATGCCTGTAAATTTTTCTAGTGGTGTCAATACTCCTGTGTCTAATTAACACAGTCATTGTCCTATGGAATATAATCAATGCTTTCTGAGAAGCATTAAAAGGTCTGCAGGTTTAATGTATGTCAGCTTTCCTGAACACTTAACAATTCAAATTTTGTATAAGTATAGACTAAACACACTTACTTACTTGTATTTTTGGGTGGTTTTCACATCATGTTTTCAGAGACCACTGACACTACTGGAAAGCAGCAGAAATACTGGAAAGCAACTGACATCTTCAAGGTACATTCAAAGGATCTCACTTTCACCTTGTCTTTGTCAACAAATTTACACAACCACCCACAGTGAATGAAAAACAAAATATAGCCAAGTGTCAGACTTTATGAAACCTCTCTGCTAAAAGAACATGACGAGAACAGTTGATGTTTATATCTTCAGTTTTCTTTTTCAGAAGACTGTTAAGAAAATCTTGACGTTGGCAGATCAAAAATAAGTGTCAAAACTATTGTCTGAGAAGTAAATTGGGAGTCTGCACATCAAGAATCCTATAACATGATTTGCAACACCTTCTCTGTGACACAAATTACAGGTCTAATTCACTTTAACATTTTGTGAACATAGCAAGGTATGAAGTTGTCATAGTGCACTCTCTATTGAATTTCAAAAAAAAAAAAATTTAAATGAAGGGGACAACTGGAAACATACCAAAGAACTAAACCATGAGGGCATGTGATAAAAAGATGTCTCTCAAAACTATGTGACAGATCAGAATAAAACCAAAACTGTATGCACAGATGGCATATACATTGATTATTATACCTAAATATACAATCAGGTCATGGCTGCAACAGTTGTTGCACGGTTGCAAATAAAGCCCAAAAGGTAAAAGCAATACATAGTGTGTAGCTGTGTTACAAAATGTTATTTCTGTGGTGGTATGTTTGGCTTCTTTTTACTTTGTGCAGCTTCATACATTACATTAAGACAATTGGAAGAAAATAATACACTTACTAAACTCCAATGGAAATAAATATAAGCCAAAGGTAATTCTTTAAGCTAGAATATGCTTTTTTTCACTTTACATAAGCAAATACTAATATTGCATAATTAAAAAATACTATCCATTCTGTGTAAGAAGCAGTTCCTTGACATATTTAAATTCAAGAAGCATCAGAAAATTGGTTAACAGAATATTAAGAAGAGATTTCAGAGCAGAAGAAAATTTCACAATTCTACACAGTGATGACATCAGTCTAGATAAGTGATATTTTAAATCTTATCCCTGATTTGAATGTGTAGCTTTGACCCTATACCAAAATAGGGAGGGAGGGAGGGAGGGAGGGAAGGAAGGAAGGAAGGAAGGAAGGAAGGAAGGAAGGAAGGAAGGAAGGAAGGAAGGAAGGAAGGAAGGAAGGAAGGAAGGAAGGAAGGAAGGTCATGCTTACAAAAAATTTAATGCATTTGTCTGTATGTAGATTTGGGCTTTTAAAATATTTTTGAACTGTATGTTTTTAGGCTTTTCTTTTTTCACTATTCCCTTAATATTTTAACATGGATGTGAAGGCAAACAGAAATTGTGACAAGAGATCACCTGAGACAGAAAAGAATAGAGATTTGTGGATATCAATGCAGCAGCAAAATTTTCCAGAAAGATTCTTTAGGTCATGGAATATTTTTCAAAGAGAAACTGTTTACATTCTATCAATGGGAACCCTCAAAATTGCATTTGGAAAAAAACCTTGTAACTGCCAGTTTAAAAATATAATCTTGCTTTCACAAAGAGATAGAATAGATCACTCAAAGGCATTTTTCTTCTTTGATGTCTCTATTTTGTAATTATGCAGAGACTGAATATTTCACTCTATGTTCAAAATGTTAATCAGAAACTCAGTCAGGGATTCTGGTCCTTAATCAGCTTCTGAACCTTAGTTTTAAAATCACATCTAGAATTCAAGAGCTCTCTGCAGTGAGCAACATTATTAGCTAAAGCTTTTTCTGCCTCTCAGCTTCACTGAGAAATACTTGGCTACATTTTCTCAGGGAAGATAAACCCACTTACATTATCTTAGAAGATGTTTTTTAAAAGTTTTTTGCAAATCAGATTTTTGATCTTTTTTCAAAGGAATTCAGTTTATATCATATGAGTAAACTGGCCCATCATTTTCTCTTGGCTGTATTTTCCATTTTTAATCATTCATGTATCTGTGAATTTATGCATAGGTATATATATGTCAATAAATATAAACCAATCCTTTAAAAGTAACTGAAACTAAGGTTCATTTGCAAGCATTTAACTGTGGTCTTAAATCCTTATGATCTGATCTTGCTGTCCCCAAGTACTTTGCAAAATTAGGTATTGTCAGACAGAAGCAATTGCTAGCTTGATCTAATCCTCTCTCCATTTTATTTCAGTGCTTTTACCCACATTAAGTATGTGTTTTATTCCTTGCTGCATATGACATCCCATTAATATAAATCCCTTAGAATAAGTTGTCTAGTTCCAGCACTTATAAGAAGGTCTCATGTAAATAATGTTCCTATCTCTTCTCTGACTCTAATCATTAATCTACCATTAATTCCAGCAAAAATGACCTCTTTTTCCCAAACAAATAAACAAACAAAATCCCCTTGTTTATATTCTATTTAAATAGAATGTTGGGGAAGATATGGGATATGGTAAAGATCTGACAGGCCTCATTTTAAAAAGTTAATCAATCCCCAATTTCCTTCTAAAAAGCTAATATCTGTTGGGGGGGATTTAATAATATTTTTTAACATTAATTCAAAAACAGAACCTTAGGCAATAAAATCCTTGAAGATAAGTTTATAGATTTTTTTTTCAATTAGAAAATAAAGTATTTCTTACAAATATCTTTTTTGAGATGGTGTTTATTAAGAAGGGGAAATTTACTCTTCCCTTCAAGTAAAAATCCTACAGAATTTCTTAGAAATCCTTAGCCTCTCTGTAACTCTGTGGTGTAATAGAAATGTTAAATTCTGATTGAATTAAAAAATATCTGAATGCTTCACAATTAATTAAACATTATTTAATTACAAAGTTCTTTGGAAATGGGCTGTCCTGTTCCAGAGCTTTCATAAATCAGTGCAGCTTTACAATTTAGGCATAAAATATTCACTTTGGGAAAACTAGAAGCAGACTGGCCAGACCTGAATGTTCTTTTTACAGACTTTCACTGATTTCTTGTTGAAGTATGTGAGAAAAAATCTGCCTTATTCAGCTCTGGAATCAAATATGTATTGAAAAGACTCATCAAAATATGTGCTTGAAACAGCAAAGTACTTTGCCAATGACACAAGCCAGAGTAGTGCAGAATGATAGCTTTCCCTGAGATCACAAACATGGTCCTCTCATATCCCTGCAGCTCTTGAAGCAGGGGAGAGCAGCTGGGAGGAACAGGCAGGATCACAAAAAGTTGGGAAAAGCATAAATAGGTTTGCAGAGAGGCAAGTCAGGCTGGGATTTTGAAATTTGAATTGACCAAGACAGAGAACAAACCATGTGTGTTGCTCAGCTTTCCTGAAAAGAGATAGGCATGAGCTCCCATGAGTTTACTACCTCTGTAACTGAGACATAAAAACAAGTAGGAAGAGCAGCAGAGGAATAACATGCTCAAGATAACAAAGACAAAAAATAGCTGAATTCACCATGGGCCTTAGGTTTTGCATTTTATTCAGTGCCCAGTTTACCAAACAGACCATTTCTCCCATGAGAAAGTGAGCAAGACTCACCACTTGCTGCACTGTTGTCTTGCAGTAAGATTGTTTTTTTTTCCCTAACATAATGACAAGTAATATTTTTGCCAGGTTGATCACAGAATTCAAAACAGACTCTCCTTTTCCTAAGGAAAGTAATAGCCAGTTTTGGCAGCATTCCATTTAGCTCAAGCTTGCTGTGTACTATATCAAATCTGCTTCACTGCATTTTAATTTTAGACTTTGTTGCACTTTTTTTTTTTTCTTTGAGGATATCAGTTTTTCTCCCTTCAGTTCCATTAGTTCTCAGTTACTCCATCTTTTGGAAACAATGTGAAAGAGGCACATTTCTCCAATGCCTGATTTAGCAGCTTCAAAGCCAAAGAAAAATCAGAAGAGGACTTCTAAGTTGTACAAGATGTATTAAGACAAATTACCACAGACTCAAGACATCCCATGGCTTCTTTAAAATGGAAAGAGAGGGGACTTTGTACCTAATTGCTGTTAGATTCCACTTGGTTACAGCTTCAAATACTGGAGCTATTCAATACAAAAGAGGTATGAAGCAGTTTGAAGAATCTCCATTCTGCTGCAAATATAACATGGAATTTCCCCTATTAATATTTTCTTAAATTCTTTACTAAATACAACAGCAACATACATTAGGTCTACTCTGCAATGCAGCTCCATAGAGATTTATTGAGGCTGACTCTAAAAGCTTTACCCTAGCACAGCTAATCCACCTGGCTATAATATAAGGCTGATGTGACTGGACCATCTCTAGAACCAAGTTAGCTGTGCAAGGAGAGGTAACAGCACATTAAACTCTATTTCAGATCCCTTCACATGGCACTGTCTTAAATATACAAATTCTATGAGACTCCCCAGCTTAGGTAACAGAAGCTTAAAATATACCTTTGCTCTAACTATCATATCATGTTCTGAAAGTGTGCATGTATGTAAGGAAGCTTAATCTTTCCTCTTTTCACCATCTTATATCACTGATGGGCATCTGTAGTCCATCTGAATAATCACTCCCTCCAGCATGTATCTGACATTTAGTACCTCACTTGTTTCATGTATTTTTCATGGGCTGGAAAGAAGTTTTCAAAGTCTTTGCATCTACTACCATAGGTGCCTCAGTTCTGATTGGCAATTTAGGTATCACATTTCTCCAAAAAAAAAAAAACAAACAAAACAAAAAACACACTGCAAGACGTTACAGTTGTGTTGAGCTGTAATGTAATCTTTTCTTTGAAAAAAGAAAATGCAATGGGACTTTCTGAAAAGAAGATTTGGAAGTGAATTTACATTTTTCCTGTCAAACAATTAGCACAAGTTTTTTTTGTTAACGGTTTATTCAGAAATTTAAAACACAGTCATTTAAAACAAGAGAAGTCACATTTTTACCAGCAAATGACCAGAGATTCCCACAAAAGCAAAGTGTGGCACCAGACAGTAATTCAAATGCAACACAAATTCAAAAATTTTCATTCAAAACACATTAAGAATAGAGGGAAGACATAAAATTCAAAATGTGGTCTGTATTTCACCTGACAGGGCCCTTTAATCTAGAAAAATCACACAGTATTTTAAACAGTAATGTAAATTCCACAGCATGCAATCCCCATGATGGCTTCTCTAAGAAATAACCAGCTGACAACTCAGAGTAACAACTACTCCCATGCTTAAACACTGAATAAGGATAAATGCCTGTGCTGCACACTGTCATGCAGTGTGTACATCCTCAGGCCACCCATAAATACAGGAGCAGAGGTGCCAAAAGCTGCCAAGCAGCCTGAAAGCAGGATAAATTAATTCACACAGGGTCCAATTCTACTGCAGCTAGACTCCTATGGGAGTGCAAATAAATTCACTTACAGCTAGCCTCATCTGCCTCATCATGGACTGAACAGGTAACATGTTATTGTCACATATATATGTATTTTTAATACATACTTGCTTAAGCTAAAGGTTGTTCATTTTATCTGTTTGTGGATGTTTAACAAGTATAGTTTTTTTCCAAAATAATTAAGGGAGGCATTGGGAATTTTTGAACTTGAAGTTAAACAAAAGATGGGCACACGAAGTCCAGACTTAATCATTGTCATTTTATATCAACATTTTGACATAAATATTAGTTTTGGTTTGTTTTATCTTTAGATAAAATTAAGCAAAGCTCCATGCAAGACTAAATGAAAACTGCCATTAAATTTCCAAGTGCCAGTTCAAAACCCAATTATTTTTTACATTTCTTAAATTTTACCTGGATTTAACATGCCCCTGCAAAATATTACTCTTCAGCAGAGAAGAATACTTTCAGAGAGTACTTGTGTATTCTTCAGCACGCAAAGCCTACCAAACAGCTATATTAAAACCACTTCTACTCTGATGAATCACTAATGTGGTGTGTTACTAAATGGCACCAGAGCTTAATTAGGCTGTATCAAGAGTTATGGTCATTATGAACCCTTTATACTTCCATTAAATAGTCAGCCAAAGTTATATACAGAAAAATGTATAAAAAAGCATTCTGTTCATAAATTTGTCTGATGGTTTCTTTCCTTCATGGTTTTGTGCCATGTTGATTCTACCTTGAGTTATCTAATGAGTTGTCATTTCACATGAATGTTGGGAACTACAGTCTAAAAGTGTTTGCAAATATCATTACATTGAAATAACATTTTTCTAGAGAATGTAATGATGACTAATAGGTATGAAAGGGAAATCTTGCTGCTTCATTTTCTAACTACAAAATATTTGGAAAATGAGGAATGTAGCTGATATATTAACATTCAGAAAACCATTTAGGGATATAATTGGTACTTACCAAAGCAATTAGTATAAAGTAATCAAGTGTCAGTGAACATAGATGGTCCTATGAATCTGTGATATATAATTTACTACTGCTACTTAAAAGGGCCAAATTTTTTTGTTATTCTCAGTAAATTAGTAAAAACGTTTGAAAGCAAATATTAATATTTAGGACGGAGTTTCCGTGGAAGGGTTTATTACTTGATGAAGATCTGTCTGTACAAAGTCTGCCAGATGTACACAAATGCCCACACTGAGTCTCAAACTAGCTTAGCTTTTAACCTACATCTTCCTTTCCTTTTTTTCTTTAGCAGTCACATATACACTCTTCAGGCGGGTGCTTGTTTTGATTTGAACATGGGCTTCTTAGCAGAGCCAGCTGTGAAGTTTAAAGGAGAAGCTGTTCCCCTCAGGTTTGAAATTGCCCTCTTTCCAAGGAGCACAGTGAGGTCTGTGAATGCAGAACACCGCAGGAGGCTTGGGCAGAGGTACATAACAGAGCATGAGAAAACTTTTTGCTGATCTCCTGAAAAAAAAGTGGATTTTACTTGACACGATACAAACTTCTCTGGAGTTACAGACCTTCAAACAAATGGACATAAGATACTTTTCTCACAGAAATGCTGTGCAAGGCATGTTGGTTCAATTTCAGGACTCTTTCAATTAAGTAAGTAAAGGAGGGATAAATTCTTCAAAAATAGCTCAGATGGAAAATACCCTTATCTGCCTATTGCAGCAAAAAATTGTTTGTGGGTTCAGTGATCTGAAAGGAAGCAAAGCTATTATTATTGTTAATAATTTTTTTTAAAGCCTCACATATTTTTGCATAGCAGTCACATCATTAGAGATGTCTTAGATGAATGGAGACATTTATTTTGTTCCTTCCTCAGCCACACAAAGTTCAACACATCTAATGAAGGATATTTTGCTATACAACAAGCTGGGTAACTCATCATGTAGGAGTAGCAAGCAGCTAATCCCTCTTGCTAAGAAAGTACACATGGCTCTTGCTTCTGTTGGTTTTCTGGTCTGGTCTGCAGTAGAATGTAAAACATAGATGTGATTCTGAAAACAGACCAAAAGTCAGAATTCCCTTTTCCTAGCACACCTATCCCCATGATTCACTGATTACTTCCTCCTTGTGCTCATTCTTTTGAGTCCCATTTGGCTTGTTAAAACTCCCACAGCCCGGTGTCATGGCTACGAAGCATCAGGGAAGGGACAGAGTCCCACACAGACACTGGTTAACTGTCTCATGAAGTCTGCAGGAGACTCCAGAAACCATTCCAGGTGAAGGAGGCGTGGAAATTTGAGGTGTTGGTAGCTTTTTAACTTCTTCAGTGTTAAAGAAATAAACAACTCAGAAAGCATAGGATTAACCTAGGCATTCACTTCTCTCTTGGAAGACTCTTAGCCACAAATATTTACTTCCCTCCCTTTAAACCAGACTCTGGGCATCTGTGAAATGTGGGAACTGTTCTAATTCGTGGTGATGCTAAGCTTCACAAGATCCAGTGGTTTGAGGAAATTCTAAACTGTGGAGGGCTATACACCCTGACATCTTTGATTAAATCTTTAGAGACATTTCTATTAAAGCAGGACTTATAATAGAAGAGCTTGGCTTGTTACTTTAAATAAGTATTGAATTTTTCCCTGCCAAAGAGGCACTTCTTTCTTTACATGCCACCTTGGATTCCATGCTCTCTCTCTCTCTCTCAGATGATCCTAGAGAACTCCAAAGGTTGGACAAAAGCAATAGAATCAGAGCTTTCAAATTGTTCCTACCTTTAATAAAGTAAGGGTAGTTCACACTTAAGGAAAACACAGAATCCATTGGAAGTATATTATATTTAGTCTGAATTTGTCTACCACAGACTTTCTGGGCAATTAAATGTCTGCCTTTTGGGATCACTGCCAAAAGAGATTCAATTAAATTAATTGCAATGACTCCTCACAATAGTTAACTGGCCAACCTAATCCATTTAAACAGTGCATCAAGTCTTGCCTGCTCACCTATTCATGTTAGCGTTTGCTAACAGCTTTTAGCTATTTTTATTTTTTTTTTAGGTTAATTGCTGAATTCTAGCCACTGAATTAGTAGATCTGACTTGGGCTGGGGCCTCTACCTTTATCATCTACTGTTAAGCTGTTTGGGGGAAAAACACGGGAGAACCAAACAAAATGCTATTTGTAAAAAATGAACCCAATCATTTCTAGAAATACAAGCAACTTCAGAACTGAATGAAAAGTCTCTAAGGGGAAGGATAATCTTTCATCACATTATCTGAATGAAGTGGCATCAACCAATTACGAAAATGCGCAGAGTGTAGCATGTTTATTCAACTTCCTCTATCTGAAATAAAGAAATGTAAGAAAAACATCAAAAATCAAATGGAAATATATTGTAGTAAAAAAAATTCAGTTTGAGAATTTTCTTCCATCAGCTTTGAATGATGAAACAGAAAAGACAGCTTGTAACTATTTAAAGTAAAAAAGCTTAAATACATCTATATATAGGGAGAGAAATATAATACATAATCCAAGAGCACTAAATTTCTTTTGGACTGTTGATTTCATAGAGTTTTTCATTATCTACATTTTTTTTCTGAATCAGCCATGAAAATGGAAATGACAGAAAAACAGTTCCTAAATAAGCAAACAAAAATCTAATTCTAAAACTACAACTACTTACAATAAACTTGTTTTTGTCTTCCATATGTGAGTGCTTGGGTGAAAGTATATTTAATACACTAGAATTTATGGATTATGCCTATAATTTATAATTATCTTATTTGCAGCCAGGTCATGCTTACATATTGTCTCGAAAACACCTCATGGCTCCAGGGCTGAAGTGAGAGCCTTGACATGTTTTGGAAAAACAAATCCTTCAGAATACTCACTACCAAAATTACCTGAATGGAACAGGTTTATAGCAAGGATCTCCTGGGACCAGTTAACAACAGCAGAAGGATGCCTGGTGTCTACTCACACCAAATTCCCTGCAACTGGATGGTACCCAGGAAAATGCATGCCTGCCCATTGGGCTGGCCCTGGCTCTGCTCTTATGCTGTGTTTTTGCATTGAAAAAAAATGACAATGACCCCTGAGCATGCCATAGAAGTTGACATAATTAGCTAGAGTGCACATGGGAATTTGGACAGAGGAACAAGCAAAAAGACTGTGAAAACCCTCAAAGCTTCTGAGTCATACAATAATTACCAGCTTCTCTCAATCACTGCTGTGTCAGAATAAATTGAAGTGCAAAGTTATAAAGTACTAAAATACTTACCTTTTTAATTCACAATGTGTTATCTTTGTGGAAATGCCCTCC
Organism: Alaudala cheleensis; assembly: GCA_013398995.1. Taxonomy (NCBI): domain Eukaryota; kingdom Metazoa; phylum Chordata; class Aves; order Passeriformes; family Alaudidae; genus Alaudala; species Alaudala cheleensis. The sequence continues at coordinate 6,127 of VWYE01010192.1, read as the reverse complement.
TATTTTATTTATATAATTTTCTTTCTAGTATATATTGGTTTATGTCAATTGCTTGTTAGTAAGTACATTCTGGATAAAAGTAGCATTAAAATTTTCATCAAAGGTACAATCAGACAATTTGCCATTGAAAATTACTGCATAAAAACCTCATAGATACAATCACAAACAATTAACATACAATTACAACATGAAAACCTACCAAGTACAGATAAAATCACAAAGACAAGTACAGACTGACAGCAAAATCTAGAAGCAATAACATAAAGCCTTTGAAGAATTGAACACATTTATCTAAACTTCATAAATGTATGTCTTAGCAGTAACATAATTGAGTAGGATTAACATAGCCAGTGAGATGGGGCAATTTCATTTGCATAAGTAGTTTTGCAAACTTCTAATATTTAAAATTTGATTTTAAAATGAAGTTGCAGTTATTAATATTCAGGCTATTCACTTTTCCATCTTACAGTCGTTAATTATTTCAGAGCCAACATCTCGGGTTTCGGGTTGAAATTACTCCCGAGATGTTAGAAAAAGTCTTTTTCCCAAGCCCCACACCAGAAGAAGAAGTCTGGACTCGTTGGCTCTGTTCCTCAAGGTTGTTTATTATTTCTTATCTATTACATTCTTTTCTGCCCTGCTGAGGTCTTTGCTGCAGCCTGGGTTGTTGCTGACTGACTGCCTCTCATGGCAGTGTTAACTCTTTATACACAGTACTACGTGTTCCATGTTTGCAGTTAATTACCAATATCTCTTACCTATGTTAGTGTATTTCTGCTCAAATTCAATCCAAAAGTGCCACCACCACAGCAGAAGATGGAGGACAAGAAGAAGAAGCAGAAGGACAGGGACACACCCAGATTACTCCATTTTGTCTTCTTGAACCCCCATTCTAAAACTCAAAATTCTACTTTTCACCCTGTAATAAATTAACTACCATTCTAATTAAGCTCTTGGGGCTTTTAAATCATCACATACGGTTGGCAGTCTTTCCCTAGGACTGAAATTAAAGGCACTGGTACTTTTGACTCCATGCCAAGGTCTTTGGGCCCCTTGCCAGGGTCTTGGACCATCCAGGGCAGCCAGAGGAATGTCCTGGGTTCCGACACCAACAGAAACTTGAAAAATACTTCACATATATGACAAATTATAAACCTTCCACAAAGGCTCTTGGTATGTAATCTTGGCCACAAATTGCAAGCAAGATGCAATAAGGCAGGCAGTAAAAAGCCAAACAATTGTCGTAACTGTTGGGTCCTTGAATCTGCACACTCACACCGTGATCCAAAATCTGCAAGTCAAAAGACACTGCAGTAACTTGCAGGGATGTTGGATTAAGGCTCTTCCTAAGGAATGCCTTAGGAATGACTTGCTAGTCATAGTCACCTTTCAAAAAATTAATACTATTTTGTCTCACAGTGCTTGACATGGAAATAAATCTGAGATTTATTTGAATGACAAGAGGATAATCATGATGTTTATTCCTCAGTGAGCTACTAAAATAAATAAGTTTGCTCAAAGTGATACTCAGAAATTTCATCAAGATAAGCTGCCAGCTTATCTTGAAATATAAAATTACCAATAAGGCATCTTTGAAATCATAATTTCAATAATAAGCATTTTGATTTGCCAGAAACAAAAGACATTTGGTCTTCAGGGACCAAATACACAGAAGATAGGTAAACCAGGATAATGACACACCAGTATTGGCAAAGGGGCACACTGAAACAATGATTTTACTTTTATTTGACAAGGACTTGACAGTCATTGGGATAAATATTGGAAAAAAGATTGTCTCTGGCATCAAAATTAAAACAAAGACTCATGGATAATTTAACCTGCCGACTCCAAACTATACTTGACATACTCTTTCATGGATCCTGCTCCTGGATCAAGGACTTTGCTTTGTACAACCCCTGCAGCATTTCTCAAAACTAAACACTTAGCCTCCTCAGTTGTTAAGTGGCTAGATACTGGATGGCTTAAAACAAAAACCAAGCATAACGAACTGTCCCTGAAGCTTGTGTACTGAGCAGCAACAGCTCTGCTGCCAAATCTTGCTTTTAATGAAATCAATTAGAGAAGCATCTTGCTACTCTATAACAAAAGGTATTAAAAGACACTTAACAATGTTACTGGTGAACTACAAAGGTAAAGTCACACACTTTCATGTCTTCACTGCAACTCATGCTCTAAGAATCCTTTTTTCATGCCAAGTTCTATACCTAAAAGATGTGTATTTATATTTGAAACATCAAAAGATTTTTATTCTATTCTAAATATTTGCCTTAAACATTTATTTTCTGTGCACTGCTTTATACACTCAGTTTTTAAATAAAAAAGTCTGAATGGTCTTGTTCCCTTTATACTCAACCAAAGTTAAATTTACAAGATGGACCTGTTTGTTCTGGTTCCCGTCTTGTATTTGCAAAACTTTGTACATAATGCAAATTGATGGAATCAAGCTTTAAACATACTTCATCCCTGATTCTGCTTAGAAGTAAAACAAGGAGCGTGGAAAATTGTTCAGTTGGAAAGTGAGTTCTATACCTAAAAGATGTGTAACTTGGCTCTAAGAATAAACTTCTGAGCCTTGATTTAGCCAGATTCTGATTGACAAATGCAAATATTTCCTGGGAAACACATTTTGATCCACAGAGATATATTGCTACTCATACTGTAAGGTATTAGTAGTTTAATCATGCATCTAAGAACCTTGTTGAGTCACTTGTTCTCATCTCAGTCTTTTCATTATGGATTACCTGCATCTGCAAGATTGAATTCTGATAAATTAATTTATTCTCTAATTGCTACAGAAGATGACCTTAACTTTATGGAATTAGTAAATATCCTGATATTTACTTGATTCCTTGGTGTGTAATTGTAGCTCTTCCACTCTCAGCACATATTGCAAAATAAACAACATAATGAAACAAAGCAGAAAGCTCAACAGTTGGTAAATCTACATAATGCACTCTACTTGGTATGCACACTACAGCAGGCACATGAACAGAAAAGGAACTGAAACCAAATTGCTTGACCTATTTTAATATTTGATTAAGAAATACTAACCCTAGAAATATCATGTCTTCAGGGACCTTGTAGTTGATATTATTAAAAAACATTTTTAAATGAGGCTGCTATAGTCTATCATAATAAGCTTTGGGTAATACCTTAAGAGTCCATTAACTTATGCTCAACTAATCTTGAATTACAATAAAAATCCTTTGAAAGCTTATATGATAGTTGCACAAATACCACATAAATTCCTTCCCATCCTTTTGTGAGTGTTTTCCCCTAGATACACTACAGTTTTTAATCCCCTTGTATAATTGTCCAGAATTTGATATTTTAATATTAATGGAGGGAATCAGAGCAGTTCTAACCTTAAAAGAAATCACTCTATGTACTCTTGAGGAATCCAAATCAAAACTCTTTTTGAAGCAAATCTAAGGAATGTTTTTAAGTTATTTATCTATAACTTTGAAACTTTAACAGAGAAAAAAACAAGGGGTTTTGGTATGAGTAGTATAACAGTAATATTTTCCCAACTAATATTATTTTTGTGATTCAAATTAGCTGAGTTATCAATATAGGTTAGTTTTTTTCAGAGAATCTAAATATAATTTTCCTCAAAATAAAATCTTTTGTTAAAGTCTAAATATTTATAGTGTCATCTTGGTATTGACAATGTCCAGTCACCTCAAATGAAAGACAGACTTGAGATGCTGGATGGTTTAAAAATTGCAAAATTAACACTTCAAAGTAATTCCCCCACTAATTCAAATATATTTGAATGCAAACTAATGCTGAAGTCATGGTTATTACAAGACAGAACTTGTTCTTCATGGCTGTACTCCAACCCTCTCTTTTTGTTACTGCTGAGATTTTAAGTTTGTTAAAGGAAGAAATTCCTGTTATGGGTTAGTCCCCTACCAAAGGCAATGCTTAACCCATATCCTGTGGAGGTCTCATATACCACAGTAAGACAAACGTAATATAAATATTTGTGCCTTGTTCCTTTGCATAGGGAGCTTTCAGTGTTTTGCCCAGTTACTCAGCACAGATACTGGATTTGAAGTAAATCTAAAATCAGAAATGGAGATCCACATCAGCCTTGTGCTGTGACCTCCGAAGACACACCCTGCACAGGATCTTGGACAGAGCAACTAAATGTATTGGAGATGTCTCTGGGTGGCCAGGACCCAGGTCCAGGCACAGGTCTCTGTGCTTTCCCCAGTAACCACATTCAGTAATATTCCTACTGCCATCACTACTTTAAAAATTTACTCTTTCATCCTACATTTCAGTGTTCAAGAATTCCATCATCACTTATGTTTGGGAGAATAAACTGCTGCATGCACATCAAGGAACAGAGATCATCACACTCACTCATCAGCATGTAATTTACAGCCTGCACTGAACTACCCTCTATGTACCTGGCAGGCCAGAACCTTGACTTAGCTGTGTGGTAAAAGGTCATGATGACATTGCTAATTTGAAAATAAATAGCTTCCTGTAATGTTATAGAATTGCTGTAGCAATCAGTCACATAAAGATAAAAGCTCATATAGATAAAAAGCATATTAATTAGCTCATAAAGCCTTATTAATTAGCCCTGTAATAGTAGCAGTTTAAAACCATAAAAGAAATGTGTAAGATACTTTTCTGCAAGCTTAGAAAAAGATAAAAGAATAAAGACCCACCCTCATAACATGATGTGACATTAGCACCCTGCTACTGGGAAAAGGAATTTACAGTCTAAAAATAGCATCTTCTTTACAGTATGAGAGTGATTTAATACTTTCGCTCTCATCTAGCTGAGGTATGATAGCAAAAAGTACTTTGGATTTACTTTAAGTCATTGCTGTCCTGGTTTTGGCCGGGATAGAGTTAATTTCCACCCCNGCAATCGGCTGCTTTGCACTTTGTTGCTGGATAGGGTTAAACCACAATTGCTCATGGAAGTAAGCATGAGCCTGACTGAGTGGATCCTATGGGATCCCTTTGTAATGAAGAAATTCTATCCAAATTGAAGTCAGTGGCTACTGACTTCAAAACAGAGAATGCCCAGTGCACTTCCTGACCATTATGTCCTAGACTTCCTCAAGGCAAAATTTCCCATTCAGATTTAGTCGAAATGAAATTCAAGGATTCTAAAAAAAATGAAATATGTCCCTTTTTCATGGAAATGCTCTCTATATTTATTTAATATTTCCAACAAAAGGCAGCCACTCTCATTCATCAAATTGACAACAAAACCTAAAGATCAGAGATATTTAAAACTGTACACTATTTATTTCTCAGCTGCCCTACAAACTTCTGATGAATCTGCCTTGTTCCAAGGAAGACTTGGAAATAGTGCTTCCTACTTTATTGTAAATAAGTGAGGTAATTGCAGACATTAATGAATCAAACNCCAAGGAAGACTTGGAAATAGTGCATCCTATTTTATTGCAAATAACTGAGGCAATTGCAGACATTAATGAATCCGAAAAATAACCTTCTTAGTCACTAAATCTTCAANGGAGTGAGCCATGTGAAGATACATCAAGTCTCTCTGAGGGTGCCTGCACCTCACAGAGGGGCTTCATAAGAGCAAGACAACTTCCTTGGGTGTGTTGTGTAACAGAAAAGGTTTTAATAAAAGGAGAAAATAATAAACAGTACAAAGCAAATAAAAATAAGCCATACACAAGTGCAGATGGCATTGCACCATGTAAGGCACCCCGAAAAAGCCAACAGGGGCTTTGTGCAGCCCATTAAGTATCTAATGGTTGAGGCAGTGTCCTTGGCAAGCTGCCCAATAGAGAACAGCTACATTGCTGAAAGACAGGTAAAGAGACCTATCCATGCCTCTGTCCTGGCACTGAGCCAATGGCAGCTTGGAGTGCAGAGAACTTTCTAGGGCTTTCCCTTTTAAGTCTTATGGTAAAACAGAAATCCTCTTCCTTAGAAAATACCTGTTTGGTTTACAGCTGTATTACTACAGAACAGTTATCTCTGCATGAGTCTATAAAAGAAGGAAGCTATCATTTTTTCTTCCCTTCTTTTTGCTTCCAGTTTTGTAAAAAATGCAGACCAGGTTTACTTGGGAAAAGTAAGTTCCACTCCCCTCTAGCAGCTG
>VWYE01010191.1:155809-179175 GCA_013398995.1 Alaudala cheleensis | reverse complement strand
TTGCTTTCAAACCAGTACACTGTTCATGACATAATTTCTTCCCCAGTGTAGAAGAAAGTGGATAAGAGATTGCATGTCTTTCAGCAAATTAGCTGAAATATAAACACGTAGCAATATTGTTCTGAAGTGGAGTTTTGAGCTACTTTACCTTTTTCCCCACTGCAAACATTTATTAGTTTTGATCCTATAAAAGGCTTTCCTTTCTGTGCTCCTTTGCCAAGTAATGCCTTTTTTGGTCCACTTTAGACTGTACTCAGGCTTACATGGTTCTTCTCTCACATATGCCATTTGCATACTCTGAAGTGGTTGCCAACTTACATGGGGTAAAATTCAGCGTGCCCAGAAGAGATCCAACTATCCAACTATTCCAACTATCTCAGCTGACACATTTTTGAGAGCTATACACGAGGGCATAGCAAGAAAGGTTTCTGTTCATATTTAGAGGAGTTTCAAGGCTCAGGACAGAGAACATTAAAAATCCTGGGTCAGGTCCAATGTTTTCTCTTTCTTGATGTCACATTAAGGGAAATTCTGATGTCTCTTTCTTCTGAGCTAGCAGTAAGGGACCTAGTTGTCTAGTTATGGGAACAATGTACAGGGACCACAGTATTCAATGTCTTAAAACATACTTGTTCCCAGTGTCAATAAAAGTGAACAGCTATGTATTTATTTCTTCACATCCTGAGTGCCATTTATAGCTGTGACATTGACTTCCTCCTAGTTTTCCTCTTTCTGTAGAGCTGGTGTCAGGCCCAACACAGCTGTTTCAATTTTACATAAGTTCAGAAGTTGAAGAAGTTCAAAACAGAATTTCAAACAAAAGAAAGATAAAACACTAAATCCCAATTCTACGCTTGAAGTCAGGGTATTAAGGGAGACTGGACAACTCATCTCTGTAGAAACTTAGGGGAGCTTTCTTTTTGGCAGGTAAGACTCACTGACTGTGCTTACAAAATGTGCCTTTTAAATCCCAGAACATATGAGTCACTCCTGTCTGGCTCATGGCAAAAGGCTAGGGAAGAATGGTTTCTGAAACATGAAAAACAAAGTGAGAGAAAATAGCATGTGGAAAGTGAATTGACTAGAGCAGAAACATGGAGATTATTACTCTAGTTGCAAACAAGAATTCTTACACTGGCCCAAAGTACTTCTGCTTTGTTATTCTTTCTTCTTCAGCAGATGACAGGCAGGGGGAGAAAAAAAAAAGCTTCTCAGAAGCTTATTCACTGATGATTTACTTCATTAGCTGAAGTACCATTTCAGTTTGACAGTGTGTGGCAGGAGTGTTGCAGTCTCTTGAAAGCAAAGCAAAGTGTTAAAACCTATTTCTTTTCCCCTAACTTAAAAGCAGGTTAGTTCAGCTTTTTTGAATTCTCTTTTGATAACTTTGTTTTGCTTGTTTCTTTTTCTATCAACTATTTCAAACAGAGATGCAAACTCTAAAATGATGTTTTTAATTATTTGTGCCTTATACCTGCAGTTTTTCTGAAGACCTGTGATTCCTATATGGAAAATCAGCAGGCAAGATCCTTTTGAACATCCTAAGGTGGGTAATGCTAAAGTGTATGTTTTCTGTTAGATGTTATGCAGTAGAAACTGCAAAAGACATATTTGATTTACAAGCAGGAGAATCAGGTTTTATTTCTTCCTTCTACATTGTGAACACAACCCTTGATTTGTTTTAAGATTTGACACAGTCATATATGGGTTTTGATCTTTGAATCATTTGCTGTGGTATACTTATTATTTGTCTGTGATTTTCAAGAACACTGAGGCTCTTCTGATATCTAGCCTTCTTTTTCTCAGATGCAAAATGCACGTTAAATGCTCAGATAGAAATGTACCTGTGATATGGTAGTTTTAACTTGAACGTTTAAAGTTTCTTTCCCTTTTTTTCCCACCTTTTTTTTTCCTAGCTTTGATTCCATACTTTTATACTATCTATTTTTGAGAGTTTTGCTTTCATTGAGCCTGATATTTATTTCACTGCATTTTTGTCATGAATTATTGGTTAATTTGCTAGCTTTCCTTGTTAAAACAGAGAAGAAAATAGTTTAGTCTTCTAAAGGAGACCTTTGGAGGGGTCAACACACACCGAACTAACCTTACACCCCTGCCACAAACTCTTTTATGATGAGAAAAATTCTTTCAAGACAATCTTGATGCTGGCCTGTGGATATCAAGAAAATTGTTTTCTTAAATCCCATTATTCTGTTTTTCTGGTTTGAAGAGCAAACATTCATGACATTTGCAGCATGGAATAAAAGATCTTCATGTATGAAGAGTATCCTTCTCACCACTGCACTCCAGGATTCCTACCATCTGACAGCAGGGAGTGCTGCAGAGGACATCCAAAGAGAATCTGGGCTAAATTGTTGGGCAGTTTATTATTTCTTTCAGAGCAACATTTGTTTCTCCATATGAGCCAGGCTAGTATATAGTCCATCCTCCTATAGAGCCTGTTTCCTTCCTTAGGGATATTTGTTGAGCCTGTTCCTTTATCCCACTTTTTCTCTAAAAAGTGCATTTTCTGAAGGAATATCCAAAACCTGTATTTTCTGTAAATCATTTCAGTGCAGAAGATATGACAGGTATTATATAGAAAATTGAATACATTTTTCTGTTTATTTACCTTGGACTTTCTGGGCCAAAGTGAGTCCCAATTACCAGAATCATTATGGACAATTTTGTGTCTAAACAAAACAACCCAACCAACCAAAAAAACCCCAAACAAACAAAACACCCCACCCAGAAGAAAGCCAAAATCAAAACAACAAAACATCAAGCAAATCCCAAACAAAATCAAACAAAACAAGACAAAACAACAACAAACCCCCCCATCAAAAGAACAAAAAACACACCAAAAAAGAAAGAAGGAAAGATATCATCTGGTATCGAATACCTGTTTAAAGAAAGCTTTCAGAAAACTACAAAGGCATTCAGAATGCTACATGCCCTGTCTCTTGTTCTGACTCCTGACTGTGTGCTGCTTTCTGATTCTGATTGTGTTGCACATCATTAGTGTAAGGCACAGAGAAATGTTACAGTTCGCTGTCTTTAGAAGAACTAACCAAAAGGGTCAGGCCAGTTTACGCTAAATAAAAGAAAGCGTTGGATTATCTGGGGATTGTTGCATGTGAAAATCATTCTCCTCAGTTTCAAGACCTGCCCTCACTTGAAACTAACACAGTTAGGCTGAGTTCATTAATTCATCTTGTGAACTGTAAGGAATCACCTGTGGCTTCACAACAACTCTAGAAATGCTTGTGCTCTGATGAAATAAGAAATGAAATAATCTCTTTCATTAAGTTTAATGCCCAGTGATGTTGCACTGATATTTTTCCTCAGGCCTGACAGTCCTATCAATCTGAGGACTACCAAGAAAACTGCCTGGGATGACTGAGTAAGGACTTGCAAGACATCTTGCTTGAGATCTAACTCTGATATGTTAGCATTTGTTTTGTTTTTTTTTTTCCTATCTCTATAATTTTTTTCTGTGGCATATTAAAATTGTTTTAGAACTACACAAAAAGGCAGAAATAGGTCTGTTATGTAAAACTTGTTGCTTCTCTGGTAACATACAAAAAATCCCAACCAAAAAACCTAAAAGCTTGTTGATAATCTGGTTCTGGGGGAAACCTTATAATATTTGAAGATCAGTATAATTAAATTTCATACAAAAAGAAACCAACAAATATGTATTTATATCTATATTAATATATATACCTGGTTTATATGCTATATTTAGTTACAAGGCTTAGGTAAAGAACAAAGCCTTATGATGTTCCAAGAGGAAAGTATTTGGTAACAACTCTTGTCGTGTGAAAAAAAGGAAATTTCCTTGAACCTTCACCACAAAATTTGTCCTGAATTTTATAGTAGCTGAATGTCAGAAGTTTTAATTGACTTTCATAACACTTTATATGCATTCAGAAGATATTGAAATGGGTCAATAACTCCTCAAACCCATGTGTTAGTTACCTGATTTTAGGACTAAAATTTTGGAACAGTTGGTTTAAAAGTCTCTGTACATGGGATAGTTATAAATAAACTTTGGGACATTGCTGCATTAACCAAGTATTATGGAGATTATTCAACTAATATTAAATGAATTTAAGACAAATGATGGGCTAAGAAGTATAGAAATGGAAATAATCTAGTTGCCCAATGATTTAAAATGTCTGTTCTAAACAAAATTTAATTCCTGTGTATATACTTATTTTGCAAAGAGGAAGTAACTGGCCTAATAAAGGTTTGAAAATTTTCCATATTTTGTGCTGTTTGATATATTTTATATAGTGTGATTCTCTAGTTATTTTATTGCCAATGAGCATCTGTTACTCTTTACTGGGCAAAGAACATACATTGCAGACATTTCTGGCCCAGTGATTCTGGTACTTGCCAATTCAAATCCCAAGACAAATAATTTTAGTGTCAGTTATGCAGGACATATTCTGACACTACAGTTGGTAAATAGAACAGAAAGTGAACAGAAAAAACTCCAAACAACCATCGAAACAAAACATAACCATAGCTGACTGCAGAGTGTGAATACAGGATGGCAAAGAAATTAATTGCTGTCACTGTCCCCTGAGCTCTTCCCCGTGGCACTGGATGGAAGGTTTGCAAGATTTCCAGGTGCCACTCAGCCATGTGTCAATCACTGCTTTGACAGACCCCTAAACTGTTGGGATGGCATTGGTCTTAGGGGATATTTTCTTGTTCCTTTCCAAACTTAGCTGGAATTGGCAATCAGATGTTGAAATAAATAGATTCAACTCAATTACTTTTGGCATTTCCTAGGGACAGATGAAAACCTGGGCATGTTTTTATCTAGGTAAACTGCTCAACGTTTTCTCTTTTAAAGAGGAATTTCAGTACACAGTGGCCCTTTCTTTATATTCTATTACAGCTAAGTACTTTGACATCTTTGTTTTATATCTAAGCATTTATTTGGAAAAGTACTTGAATCAGGAGTTAGAGTCTTACTCTACTTCCAGTATGTTGTCAGAATGATGGTGGCAGGCACAAGGACCTCCCTGTTTGGCCTCTGAGGCATGTCTGTGTGTGTCAGCTGAACTTCATGGGAAGAAAAGGGAATCAAGCACCTGCTGTCCCTCAGGGAGTGCTCCAGCACTAGACTGTCACAGAAAAAGAGATTTTACACCCTTTGCCCCCCACTCCCTCCTTCAGGCAAACTTTTGAAAGTGATAACTGGAACAGCAGTCTGGGATACCTTGCATGTAACTGGACACTTTCTTGCTATATTGAGCTCTCAAAAATTATTTTGGCAGTGGTATGTCTTGTTTCTGGATCCCACTGTGATACTGGGATTTGGGATTCTCGGTCTAGTTAAGACAATTTAGGTGCAATTCAAACCAATAGATCTGAAGAGCAACAAAGCACTGATGGTTTTTGCTTACTAACAGTTGAGAGTGTTTTTCAAAGTAACCAAATTGTATTTGAATGTCTAAATTCCATCCCACTCCAAATGATTCATTATTGAATGAGCAGCTGGAAATTTTGCAGGTATTTCACCCATCTGCAGCACCGTGAAGAAACCCACTCTACTTCTTGGTACAATTCTGTGTCCCACATCCGTGTAAGTGACATAGACAGTTGTGTGTAGCTCTGTTAGAGAAGTTGTCTCCCATTGTATTTCTACAGCGACTGGCATCAGAGCTTTGTCTATAAGAAAAAATCTACAAGCACCATCTTCGTAATGATTTTAATTATTATCTTGGCTCACAAAGGCAATCCCTACCACAGGTATTTCAAAACAGTCTACGAGACCGCAACACAGATTCTTTACATTCTCTGCCATGTGTTGTCTTCATGGTCTGGTGGAATGATGGTATCGTCTGATATTCTAGGGAAAAACTATGGTTTTTTACTTTTTTCATGGCTTCTGTCAGGAAACAAACAAGAATTTACTATTTAGCTGTAATTAAGAAGAAGAAAAAAGAAGAAGAAAGTAGAAAGAAGCTGCAATAGCAGACAATTAATTCTTAGAAATTTGAGCACTAGAAAAAGAATTCACCTGTAGGTGACTAGGCTGAAAATAAGAATTTTTGGTTTGATAAGTCTGAGAAAACTATGAATATTTTCTCAGAAATTAATAAAAGTCCAATTTACCCCAGACAGTGCTTAAACATATTGCTCTGGCCTGTATAGGTCACAGGAAACCATGAAGAAGAAGTTTCACTCAGCCCAGTTTGCCTCATCACTCTAGAATAAACAATTTCTGTGGAAATTTCTGAAAAAAAAAATTCAGACAGATTAATAACTTTAAATTAATCTTTTAAAAATTGTGTAATGAAACTTTTAAGAGGTTCCTGGTTACAAACAAGAAAAAGAAATGAATGGTATTGATGCAAAAGGTCAAGGGATTTCTGCCTGCACAGAAGCCCAAGAGAGACTGCAGAATAATGTCAAAACACTAAGAAAAGTTGATGAATTTTAGAAAAAATAAAATTATTTTACAGGGTCATGTCCAGGATACAATGAATCAAGAATAAACAGAACACTCTAACTGGGTATGGCATGGATAGACTCATACAGGAGCAGTGTAGTCATAATGTATCTCATTTATCTTTCCTGAAATGGCAATTGACAAGCTTTATCCTCAGGACCATATCAGAGTGAGAAAACCTCTTCCTGAGACAATAAGTCACTATTATTTTAGTCAAAAATTTAACCTTTCTTCTCTTTTTTCAAGCCATTTTTTCCTTTCATTCTGCACAATCACTGAAGTAATCAAAAGCACAATAATTTGGCTAAAGTAGACTCATGGTTTTGTGCTCATCTCAGAAGGTTTGTCATCAGTACTAGTGTTGCTGTGGAAGAGGCAAGATGGGCTTCATGGTCAGCTTGGGTAGGGTGGTGTCACACTGACTGACTCCACTGTAGAAGCACCAAATCTCTATTATCTCTTCATGGCTCTTGGCATTTTGCTTCTTAGTACTTTTTACACATGTCCTGGTTTAGGGCAAATCTGGAAGGAAACCTCCCAAATGGGGGTCTCTCTGGGANTAAAAGCAAAAGAAAAACTCTGATAGCCACACTGTCCTCTGTGCTTCAGAGGAAAAAAAAACAGTCCAGGAGCTGGAATGTGGAGGAGGTGTTGATTCTACAAAACAAACTCTGCGCTTCTCTTTTTCTCCCCCTTCGCTCTAGGAACCAGTCTTAAAGCTACAGAACACAATATCTAACACAGACAGAACAGACGATTTGGGGATAGAAGCATCATACAGTCACCCTAGGACAACACATTGTTTTGGTCACCAGAATGGCGTGCAGGACAGTGCTATGGTTCTTAAATATTCTTGATGTCCCAATTCTTGTACAGTAGCTTGATAAACAAAGATATATTACTTCAACCAGTTCAGTTTATTCAGATTTGCAAAAAACGCAACTGGTATGTGAGAAGAATTAATATGTGCAACATGTAGTCATCATATGCATTGATTGGTAAATGAAAATTTTATGAATCAGCCTGGAATGATTTGGGCATCCAAAACCATTACAATATCATGAGGTTATATGCAGTCTGAATACCAATAGCCCAGCATTTTAAAGTGCAAAATCAGATGACTTTTTGTTGTGCAGTTAAATTGATTTGCCAGGGAACAACTTTCTCCAGCAGTATCATTTATCTATGTCCTGTACAAAATCAGTGTGGGCAGCAATAAATAACTCCTGATTCCAATTATCATAATGAAGCTACTGGAAAACTCAGTGGAAGCTCTCAAACAGCTTTCAGCAGTTCTTGCATGGAAAACTTGCAGAGCAGCAGCAAGTGGGATCAGCAATATTCCGACTTAAAAAGCTTTGACTCCAGACAGCCGTTGCCATTCTGTTTTCAAAGGAGAAAAAATGCAGTCAGTGTTAAGATCAGGTTATTACAACAATTTGAGAGATGCCTCTGCCCAAATTAAGGGCAAATGAGGCCATATATTGAAGTCAATAGTACGGCTTTTACTTAACTGTAAGTGTTAAAGAGGGAAAGAGAGAGAGAGATAGAAAGAAAGAAATAGAAAACAGGGAGCGAGGAGGGAAAGAGAGTGACAGAGAGGCAAAGTAAGTAGAAAAGTATCATCACTCCATGGATTCTGATGGTGTCCATTTAGTCCTCTTCTGCTCTTCTCAGTGGTGAGGGTCCCACAAAACATAGATTTCAATTAGTGTAGGTTCAGGACAGTTGGGAATACCCAGATACCTCCCCTGCAGTGTGTGTGGGAAATATTAGTCTCTTGTAACAGACTCTGGATCACATGTTGCAACACTTGGATCACATGCAGTTGTCTGATGCAAGGCCTCAGCAATCAGTCTGAGTGGCGCTTTGGGGGACTTTGATGGTTCATGACACCTCCTTGACTGTCTCTCCCATAAATGTCCCATATGTACGTGGCCTTCACAGGATGAGGGGGGAAGTTTTGCAACCAAGACAGTTTGTGTGAGTGAAGATGGGTGTTTACTCCCTCTGTCTGAAACTGATCAGAGGTTATGCCATCGCACCCCCAAAAACTCACTTTCTTCCCAGTTTGTTGAGGGAGACTGTGTGCAAACCTGGCCTCAGCAAATGAGTCTGTAGGCTTTGGTGGTCACAGCTTCTGTATACAGTTTTCCCATAATGGGCAATGTCCTTCAGGGATCTTAGCAATGCTATTGTCCATTTCAGTCTCTTACATGCAGCAAGAATATAGGTTTATATTAGGTATTAGGAAAAAATTCTTTACTGTGAGAGCAGTGAGGTGCAGGAACCTGTTGCTCAAAGTGGTTGTGGATACTGCCTCACTGGAAGTGTTTAAGGCCAGGTTGGGTGGAGATCTGAACAGTCTGGCCTAGTGCAAGGTGTCCTGGTCCACAGCAGAGACCTAAAAAGCACTTCAAAAAATATTTTTTTAATGAACTTCATCCTTTCAAATGAGCATTTGGATGCCATTACAATGAAAATAGAAAAAAAGTGTTACATTTTAAAAATTCAATTAATTTTTTGTCTATATATCTAGAAAAGAGAACAGTAAAGTGAACACTCCATGATTATTCTACTCACAACTTTTCTGGTTTGGCAAGAACAATTAAAAGAACACAAATCAGATATCTCAGCATGTGGAAGCAGCTTCTCCTTTAATGGATGTGTAAATGTATGTAAATACGTCCTTTTATCCCCAAGAACATCTGCTGTAGATGTGGATTTCTGCACACAAGTAAGACACGCTACAGTAATTCAGTATAAGGTTGCTCATATTGCTTTGATGAAAGTAATGTGTCCTCCCCTGCATTCATGATAAACTCTAATATACTTATTTCTGAGATGCTGTGCCCGTACTTCTAATAATAAATGCTCTTCTGTGCCTGCCAACGATGTGTACAAAGGCACTCTTAAAAATGCCTCTGTCTGAGGATATCCCCATCTATTTTTTCCAAGACACAAGACAAATAGGGACATTGGTGGTTTTATTAAAATTATTTTGGAAGGATGATTGGTTTTTAAGGAGTCAAAGAGTTTTGTCAATAAAAACTGAGAAAAACAAACCCCCTTCCCCCAGAGAGATAGATGTTTAACAAAATCAGCCAACACACTTCTTTTTTTAAAAGGTTTAGTATTTTTCCTTTTCTTTTTAATTTCTGTTACTATGTTCACCTTGCAAACATGACATAGAAAAAGAAAAAAAAGGAGAGAAGGCTGAGGGAAGAAAAACAAAAGGGAAAAGTAAAAACTATTCTGAAAGTTTAATATTCTAGAAATGTGGGTCTTAACTAATTTTAATGGAAATACCACTTTGAGGTTTATCTGATTTGCCATCATGGACAATAATTACGAAATAATATTACCTCCAGACTGTGCTATAGAAAGCCTGATCTCAATTTGCAAGTGGATTCAAACCACTTAAACTGATTGACATTTGAAGCCATTTGGACCATGTGACCTTTGTGTTATAAAGTAGAAGGAAAAAAAATAATATTTTAATTTCCACTTCAGGTAATGAATAATTCATAGTGAGGTTTGAGTGCCTTGAGTAAATAAATAAAAAATATTGATTTCAAGAGGCTGGGATTGAATAATAAAGTAAATACTATTTGAGATAATTTCATCAGATATATTTTTAATGAACACCACTGACAGAATTATCTTCCATTTTTGGATGGAAAGAGGAAAACCTGTGTCAATTTAATGTGACTCAGGCCACTGGAATAATAATGAACTTCATCATATAAAATTAAGACATAGAGCAAATTTTGAGACTCATAAATATAGTTACTATATATATGTACAAAACAATTTCAAGATAGAGATGAATTTTACATTAAAAATTTAGACAATTATATATATTTTTTATGTACACTATTGGTATACCAATTGATCAGGTACTGTTTGATGCACTTTGAAATACAGAATAAAAAGAAGTAAAGAAAGTTTAGTAGGGAAGACCAAACAGGTAAACAAGTAAATCAAAAATACTCTTGCTCTAAAAGGAGTAACCTACTACAATGTTGTCTATATGTAGTAGTCTCTGCTTTTTTTTTTTTTTTTTTTGGCAATGGAATAGTGCAATTACTGATATTAAAACCAGCAATGATAAATCAAAGCGAAAGGGGGGAAGACTTAGAAGCAAGAGCTGATTTTAACATAGTGTGGAATCTTCTCAGTGCTGCTTGTCAAAGCAAAGAACAGAACACAGTTAAGTGGTTACCCTTATTGAATGATGCCATATTGAAGGAGGAGGACAACAGCTGGAATGTTTTGTGGATTTTTCTGGTGCTTTTTAAGGAACTGTGAAGCTGCAGTAAAAAACCCCATTCTGACTCCTCTTTCCTTCTTAGGTGAGAGAAAAAGCCACAAAATGCTGACACAAGATCTACTGTCCCAAGGTTTTCAGTTCAGCTGATCAGAATAAATGACAGTCTTTCATAGGAGTTGAGGTTCTCTCATCCCCTTTGCCCATATGATCTTGTGCTTGTGTCTTGTTTGTCTATGCTGTCCTTCTGTTCCGAAATAACAAAGTTTAATTTTTTACAAAGGCTTGATTTCTTTGATTATAATGTGATGTCTCACTAATGTCTTTGCATATCCTCCTTTGGAGGGGAAACTTTATGTGCCCTGGACTTCACCAGTTATGAAGTAAGAACAATAATATTTCATTGTTGAAAAACTATATAGCCATCTTGCCGGTATTAAACACTTTGAATATTTACAGTTGGAAAGTGCAAATAGAATAATTTGTTTTGCCTTCATTTGCTAAACAGCATTGAGATATTTGCTATATTGCTCTGCAACACCCCTTGGAATAGTAAAGTATGGACATGAACATGAACAGCAATATAGATATCTCAAATATCTTATATCAATATATATATCAATATATATCAATATATATCAAATGTCTTAAATATAATGTAATGATATTAATAATAATATAGATATGTACTAGCACCTACAGCATCAACTTTAATGGAAAATTAGTATTATGAATACATATTTGATATTTCTCTTCAGAGCTGCCCTTGTTTGGGGCAAGGTTCGTAGTTTCTGTGTATTGCCTAATTTGTTGTGCTCATGTGCAGAAAAAAAAATAATGAGCAAAGGCAAGTTCATTTAGAGCCAGATGGAACCATAAAGGAGCTCTGTGTCATGGTGTTCTCAGCTCTCTTCAGACAAAGTGCTCCTCACCCCCACTGTTTTCAGAGCTTTTGTCTAAAACAGTATTTTTAGTGCAAATCTCATGCTGGAAAAACCTGCTGGTTTATGTAATCTATTTCTTCAGAGGAAATATAGCTTCATAATAAATTTGAACAATACTTTGGTAGGAAACAAGAAAAGCAATATTGTAACTACATGCACAGGGAAATGGATATAATAATTTCACCACCTTTATAGGCTGCGAAAGAAAAAATATCAGTGCTTATTTTTTGACAGGAAATATTTATTCATACAAAATTGCACAGACCCAAAAACTTCAGTTGACCAGTTTTTCTTCACAGTTAATCCACTCCAGCAAAGTGAAAGGCCTGTAAAATGTGTGCACTTGGAAGGACTCCATCCGTTACTTTGACAAAGTACCTTAATGCTCCTTTTTTTTAGGGAGGATCAGTTGCTTAGACCTATGAAAGGGTCATTCCTGTTTGTCAGGGCCTTAATCTCAAGTTTTCAAGGACACAGATGTTCCTATTTACAGCATAAGGAAGCATGGACAGATCTGTAATAATTACACTAATGCTGTAATCAGAAAAATAGGATGGAGGGCACACAATAAATGTGTTCTCATTACTTTCTAATGTTTTGATCACCAACTAGGCTGCTCATTTGGAAAAATAAACTTAGACTGTGGTGACCTAGAGGTATATTTCATGAACATACTGGTTCAGTTGTGAGGCATATTATTAGCTAACAACTACAATTTTTGTTAATACAGAGTAACCAAAATTAAATTTTATACATAATAATTGTATTATTGGAGGCCAAAGGTTAAAAATAGGTAAAGCATCCTTCTTCTGGTGCAATAGTGCTAACCAAAACGTGCATGTGAACTTCCTTGGTAAGTTTATAAAATGTGAACTTCTTTAAAAGTAATTTGATTAAATTGTGAAATTAATTATACCCAACTCCAAAACTGGGATTTTCCATGTATGTTAAGGAGTGATATATGCTGTAGTCTTGGTCACTATAGTTAAACAAGCTGAAAATTCTGCACTGTAGTATCATGGCCTAGTCTTGGTCTGCTGAGCATTTAAGGGTTCCATTGGAACATTCTGACTGTATTCATACTTATCCTGTAAGATAAAATATGAGCTACAAAGGTCTAGAAAAATATCCTCAAAACTGAAACAATCAGTCCAATACAGGTAGATCAGATTAGATGTTTTCTTTCATTGTAAAGGATTAACCCTAATTTTTCATTCACCTAAACGACTAATACACTTAAAATAACTTAGTACCTAAAATAATTAATTTCTAGTGCTGAAAGAAACTCACTGAAATAAGAATGAGCTGGCACAGGCAATGAATCTGCTCTGGATCTTCTTGTGGCTGTGAGGTCTGTTCTACAAAATTATTTTAGTAGAAGAACTTGAAATAACAAAGTATAAGTTTTCAAAGTTCTGTTGTATCAATAGATGTGATGAAAAGCTGCCTTTCCTTATTTAATGCAAAGAATGGAGTATGGAATTTGCTGAGGATCTTTCCTTTTCAGGAAAAAATTGAGGAGTGAATATTCTCTGATGATTTCATATTATCAAAGGAATCCTTTCTTTTGGGAAGGTTTCTGAAGCACTCTTTGGATTACCGTAGAAAAACAAAAAAGGACAAAGTGAGCCAAGATAATCTCATTTCATGTTGCTTTCTCACAGATATCCTTCAATTTTGAGACACCTGGCAACTAAGACCCAAGCCAAAGCCCGGGATAGATGCTATGGCACCTACCTGCTGAGAGAAACTTTTCTGTCAATATGAATAGAAGGGACATTTGAATTCTATACTAAGAGAATAAAGTGGAAATTTTGTTCTGTCTCCATTCCTCTAAGCAAAGTGGCCTCCTGTCTTGCATGTCCTTAGAAGGAAATGGTTTAGTTCTCACATTCACTGACATTGCTCCTAACACACTTGACACATCTGTGCATGTTAGTGCTGTTTCAACATCATACAACTGCATCCTGGATACCTTTAAATCCTGTTCAACCATTCTCGCTACAGCTTAACCAGATCTTTCTTGATTTTTTTTTTAGCATTTAGATTTTAATTTTTATTCTGGGATTAAGAGGGCATGGCAGTAAAAATTGGGAGGTCCTTATCCCACTCATAGATGGAGTCACAATTCACTGGCAGTGAATTTGGTTTGGCTGTTAGAAAATGTACATGTATATGTAGTGAAGCAGGGGTTCTCAAATACAGTTTAGAGAAATTCCTGTCAGGATTTGTCCAACAGCACTTTCTCCAGAGGTGTGATGGAGAGCAGTGCAAAGGGTGCTCTCTATGCTCTCAGATTTCCTCTCACCCTACACTTCTGTGGGTTATATGCTCTTTTGAAGCCAATTATTTTAAAAACTCAATAATTATTCCTCTGGTACAACCAATCTCATGTCTTTTTGGGCAATGCTTCTACATTCTGGCAAATTCTGTTACGGATTAAAATCACACCTCTGGACTACTTCTGATATGTTCTAAAGATTCACTCAGCATTCCATATCTGCAATCCTAGTTGTTGGGATACATGCATACGTGTGCACAGAACTGTGTGCTAATGTAAACATACTATCCTTACAAGAAAGCTGCTAAGAAAACATTAGCCACTTATTTCTGATATATTTTAAATTACCATGCCCGTTTCCAGCACTTTCACTCTTAGTGGCAGCTAAACCCAACAGAGTAGGAAAAAAATCTCCTTCTGCCTTTCAATTCAAATGAAGCCAAGCAGAAGATAAGTAATTTTGTACTATACATGCAACCATCCCAGACATCAGAAAAGGGGAAACCAATTTTCTGGACAACATGATTTTTTTAGCAGAGTACTTGGTTTATAGATTTACTTTTCTTTCTTCTTCAGAGACCTGCCAATTTATTGCAGAAAAATGCTGAGAGATTATAAGAGGAGAAAGAACACATGTCAAATCTGTAACCAGTCATAAGGGCAGTAAATTTCATAAATAGAACAATTTGAAGTAGGAGGTGTATATTTGTACAAGTTCATATACCACCTAGCAAAATAGGCTTTTCAGTTTCACTGAGGACTCAGAACTATTATGTCATAATTATTTTAAAATCTTTTAGCTGTGTCTCCATGTCTGTATACTTTTTCTTTATATCTCTTGGGAATGCTGCTATTCATCACACCCATCATCCACTTAATGTTGATGTCAGAGTGGGCTGCAGGGCAAGGGGACTTGTTCTGCCTCTTTTCTAATTTACTGCTGTGTTTTCTCCTTCAGCCTTTCTCTTACCAGAAAAGGGGGCACAAGGGGAATTTCTTCATCTGAAAAGAATTAATTTGTTTTGTCTGCATGATAGCACAGTCTCCAGAAGGTTAAGAAGCCCTGTTCAAAGCAGCAGAGGAGCATTCACACCTTCAAATCAGGTGTCCAAATGTTGAGCACAGGCTCCTGTTATACTGAGCATGGTTCAGCAGAATTTTAAAAAATATGAGAAATTTGGATTTATGTTGTGCTGGGAATCAATAATGCAGTAAAATCAATATATGCATGCTGTCTCTCTCATTGCCTTTTTTCTTCCTTTCATCTTGCTGATGGTTTTGGATGGTTCTTGACTGTGTTTGTAACAGCCACACAAAAGGTGCTAAGTGAGCCTACTGCACCAGGGAGCCTTGGGGTTTTTGGCACAAAAGGAAAGCTATGGTTGATTTCACACTATCACAGAAGGCCTGAGGTGGGAAGGCACGTCTGGAGATTGCTTGATCCAGCCCCTCTGCCCATCCAGAGAAGGACATCCCTTCTGTTTTTAGTATCTCCAAGGACAGAGACTCTACAACCTCTCCGGGCAACCTGTGCCAATGCTCATTTACCAGTGAAATTATTGAATCTATACTCATGCAACTATTAAATTATTCAAATTAGATAAAAGAGGACATGTCACATATGCCTATATGACACTTTCTGCAAGCTCTATTTAATAAAATAATAAAAAAAAAAAGAAAAAAAAAAGAAAAAAAGAAGAAGAAAAAGCACGTTAGTTCTTCCAGAAAAGCGGCAATATTAAATTACTGTTCTATACAATGTAACAAAGCAGCACCCAAAAATATCCAAGTGAAATGCTTGGTTTGAGGAAAACAAAAGAGGAAATCCAATTCCTTTGCAGGGGATTAATTTAAAAAGTGTACTTTAAAGGACAAGCAGATGCAACAGTACTGGAATAAAAATAACTTTATGTAAAACTCAGACAAACTGCTTTTGTCACAAAATTAACTGCTTTCTGAAGAACGTTTGCTATATTTCATACTGGTGAAGTAATGCTTGAAGCTATTACTTGGACACAATTTCAGTGATCAAATAAGGCTTTTGTTATTAAAAAATATTTGAATTCTCTTTTACATTCCTTATTATCCTTTGGTAGTTTTTGCAGACTTTGAAAAAATAATCCCGTATTTGAAGTAAATTTTTAATCGGTACATATTACTTAAGGGTTATATGAAGATTCTTTCAGAATGAGAATGAAAATTTAGGTGCGTGTGGCAAAGATTTTTCTCTGGAAAAAATTTTTAGTAGTACTCAGGAAATAGAGGAATACAATTAACACAGCACATCCATGGCACTGGACACTTGGACTTGGTGAATGATCCAGGGTTTTTCTTTATTATTATGTTGATTGTATGACTAACAGTCAGCAGAACCTTTACATCTGGATGTAAGAAGGAGAAAAACTTAAAATGGAGAGAAAGAAATGAGGATTCTGGTTGGACTCTGAGGGAGAATAAAAGAGAGACGTTATATTGTCATTGAATGTTTTTTACTTTTATGTATCATTTATTGTATGTGTATCTAATATAAAGGCTTTACATGCAATGCACTGTGCGAATTCCCTATAGGCTTCATTAAATGGTTTAGTTGTTTGAGCTTGTTAAACTGAGATGTTTAAATCAAGCCTAATTGTGCCATTCTGAATTTTGATCTTTTCTTACAATCCATTTGCTGTATGATCTGCTTTATTACTAAAAATCATGAGCACAGCACTGACTGGAGAAGTTCTATCAAAGCAAGGAGGATGAGATAATTGAAAATGATGATCATATCCAGTAGCCTATTTATTTTTATCATGCATAGTATGTGATAATAGTTCCAAGTATACATTCATGCACTGTGTACTTGTGCATCTACATATAAACATGTATATATATATAATGTTATCATAAAAGGGTAGAAGATTTCTATCTGTTCTTCGTTGTCCGGGGGCAGATTATTATAATAGCCACAGTAATTTCCCATGAGCCATTTGAAAACAGAAGGGCATATCTGCAAACCCCTCCAATTCATAATAATATAGTGTTATAGATACTATATATGCATATATGTGTCAAATATACCTCCATATACACAGATTCTGGATATTGCGTTCACATATACATGTATATAAGTACAATGTGATGAGAACATCGTTGTCACAGACTGTCATATTCTCAAATTTTTGCAAACCTTTTAATTCATTACAGAATTAGCAGGTTCAATAAATGATAAAATTGATAGACTATATCTAAATTAGGGAATTTCTAGACATTTTGTAGTTTAATTTACATATGTTTCTTGTTACCTATGTTGAATTGGCATTGAATACTAGAATGGAACTAGTCCAAATTAAATAAAACCACATTAAATTTAATAAAAAATAAAAATATGTACGCTCTTTGTACCACAAATAATTAGTCAGTGAAACTGCTTGTCAGTAAATACTGTGGATAATTACCTAATAGTATGAAAACAATAGGATATATGACTAATATTGTACCTAATTGCATTATCTAAGCAGGAAACATATAACGGATACCAATAGTCATGACACACTATAAAATATAAAATTACCCATTTAACAGAGTAGAAAGAAATACTCCCTACAGACAGATGATTGCATGATTATTAATTATGTATTTGGACAGGCATAGATTTTAAGGTGAGAAGGATTCATTCTAATTATGTCATCTGATTAAGATGATGATTAGATGTTACAAATGAAATACTGATTAGTGGACTAATCTTGGGACCTATTTGTTTGCATTTGTACATCACTTAATTGTTTTCCAAAGAATTTCACAGGTATACATTTCAATTATTTTTGATATGAGGCATCAATGTTTGAAAATAAAGTACTTGAATTTTATAGGCAGATCATCTGTGGCCCAAATTTTTTTTTTTTAAAGATGTTTATATTTTGATTTTCATCCAAACAATTCAATTTTGATGAAATAATGATTTAATGATTAGGAATGAAATAATTTGTATGGTAGGTCTATATTTGTACTCCAGTAGTCTAGATTTTGCTGTTGTTCTAAAGACAAAGTACAAAGATACTTCATGTTGATGACAAATTAAAAGAACTTGTATGCAAAATTGTTCCTAATGGACAGTAGATGCTAGAAAGAAATAATTACCTTAAAGGCATAAAACCTGAATTTATGCAAGTCATATATATTTTTTTGTGATTTATCTTTTTTAAGGGAGTATATAGTTTGATAACCTCATGCTATATACAAACTAAAGATGTTCTTTAGCATCTGAGCTTTATCTGTGTCTGTTGGTTGATTTGAGACCATTTTTCATATCCTTCTTTTACCAGCTTGGCTTCTTTTAATTTCCATTTTACCTGTATATCTTTTTGTGTCTGCTCTATATCATATTCTATTATTCTCTTTCCACATAATTGCTTTTTCTTATTCATCTATTCCTTATTCTATGTCTCAAATACAACTTAACTGCCAAAATCTTTCTTTCCTTTAATTTTTTAAGAGCACTCTTTGATCCTCTTGTCCTTCAACTTCACCCTGTTCCTCTCTGCTGAACCTTTTCCCCCATTTAACCTTCTCCACCTGTGGTATCATTAACTTTTTCACTACTTTCATTTAATAAGCTCAGCACTCTGTATTTTTTAAAGTTCCACATGTATGGTCAAATAACTGTGGATTCTCACATGCAGAAAATTGAATAATTTTCTAAAATTCTGAACAAGCAACGGTTTCCTTTTCCCTTCCCTCTGCCTCTCCTTTCTGAAGACTGCAGATCTTCTAGTGCTGCTCTCCATTGAATTTTTGAGACTCTCTTCTCCCCAGTCACTCTCCTCTTTCTAATCATGCCAGTAGACTGCTCTGATTTTTCCTAGTACATCGTTAACCCAGGTAATACTATCATAGGAAAAATTTTAATATTATTTTTATCTAGGACAGGGACAGGGGTATTCCTGGTATTAGAAAGATGTGAGATGTGAGAAGTTGGATGTTTGGGCGTGACACCCATTGGTGCAAAGACAAGAAGCAGCATGACATGAGATGGAGATGAAAGGCTCTGCCATGCTCTTGGAGCTAGCAAACTATTTGATCACAGACCAGTTGTAACAGGGAGAGTCTGAATCAGAGGCCCTTAATGATAGATTTTCAGACTCTATGGGTGGATAACGAACATCTGCTTTGATGCTTAGATCTGACCTCAGGCCAATTTGATATTCATTTTATATCACATCCATCTAAGAGAGGATATTCATCCCACTCTTTCAATATTTTCTTTCATATATCTCTACGGAGACTTCTTTTTCCTTATAATACATCTTTCATGTTGCTTTATCAATTTCTTATTTTCTTTCCTTCTACCTGCTTCAGGATATATTTTCATGTCTTATGTGACATTCTATTTTAATAGAATTTGTGTCTAATTTACCTCTCTCTTTCTTACAGCACCGAGATGTGGTAATTGCTGAATTTGTTCCAGTATCATGTAGGGCAAAAAAAATTCTCTTTTAATTACAGAGACATGATTCTGGTCTCATGTTTCTTAAAACCAATTCAGCTGATAATCTGAAAGGCATTCCTCTTGATTGATTTTAAGTGCGATGAGGTCAAGCCCTTTGAACAAAGTATACCTGCAGCAGTTCATTTTCTCTTTCATATGCTCTTAAAACAGATTACATTATGTGTCACAGACTCTGCTAACACTTATGACATCTTACAAGCAAAGACAAAGCTTGAGAACTTATTCTTTTGGGGAGGATCAAGATTAATTTTAATTCCTAGACATCAGTGATCAAGAAACCAATATTTGTTTATCCATCCCTTCAGACTTCGTCCAATAGACAGATTTTGCTTTCATGGGAATATCAGTAGTTACTGTTCTGTTCTACTGCTTTTACCTAAAGAGCAGCAATTTTAACACTGTTTGAACACCTTGGATTTCAATTTCCTGATCCACTTGAAACTCAACATTTTGGTCATCTTTACACTTGACCTGACATACATATTTCACTCACTAACTTTAATCTTCTCCTGTGGCAAAGATTCTTCATTCTCAAGGTTTTAACCATGGGCTTCAGACTTTGAACATACCCTCTCTAATTTCTTAGGAAAGCTTGTTGGGCTTTATTGCCAGGTTTGTCTTGAAAGTCTTCCAATCTCTGGATCTATTTAATATTTTGTCCTTGAAACCCAATCCGTTCTCTTCTTATGCGAATCAGTGTTCTCCCTGTGCCAGTGATGAATAGATGTGTCTTTGTTGTATTAGCAAACTGCCTAAACAAAAGTACCTAAATAAATCAAGGTCTCTTCTTTGGCAGCTACCTGGATTTCTTCAGCAAGCCGTAGATTTTTTTTATCAAAGTGTAGATTAAAACCAAACTAGATTAATATCTTTGTGCTTAATATCTTTTAACTGACATATGTCTTAAAAATAATCAGGTTTTTGGGGCTGACTACAGGTTTGAGGTGACTGATACCCAGAATCTTAGGGTATGAAAGAAGTATTTTGCAAAAAGTTCTGCAAGAAAAGTTAATGAAATTCAGACAGCCTTTAATTCAAACAAGAGTACACTATATGAACTATATTTGACTGGCTCTGGAATTACATTCAGAGATCTCCAGTGACTGTGAAAAAACAGCTAAATTTATATGTTGTAGCTGTAGACTTTATAGATTATATAATTAAGGAGTCCTTAGCAAAATTAGTTTAATAGTTATGAAGATATGATATTACATATTCAATGCAGTGTTAGTGACAGTGTACTTCAAAGACAACACTGGAATTAGAATTAATGCTTGTTTTCAAAAAAATATTGTTCTACCCCATAGGTGGGAACAGAAAAAAAAAAACAAAAACATTGAGAACTCTTAGGAAAAGGAAGTTCAGCAGAGTAGCGTCTTGCCCATCTTTTCTAAGACTATTGAGTTAAACAGAAGTAGGGGAATAAAAGAAAAACAATGCAAAACACGCAAGAGTTAGAGTTTTATTTGCTTGTTTTATTTTTTACAATAGAGATTTGGCAGGGAGTTTGTGACTGATAAGATCCTTATCTAGTCTCCCAAAGGGTACACTTAATGGATGACACTGAGATGCAAAAGTTAAAAGCAGAACATTTAAAAAATATAAACTCTTATGCCTAAAGGTTTATATCCAAGTTTATTAGATTTAGAAGGAAATGTAATGTGGGGGCATATGTTCATGCATCATTGGTTATGTCTTCCTATAAAGCTTTTAGTACTAACCTCTAGAAATGGGAGATTAGATTGGATAAACTGAGTTGGAAACTCTGTGGCAGTTTTCTCAATATATGGCCATACTGTAGTTGCTGGCTGAGTCTGAATTAGCTGTACTACTTGATACAGCTACAAAATTGTCAGTCAATTTGTATGTGTTAGAGAAATTACCCACCTCTACTGGTCAGAAATAATGATTTGTTTCATTTACAAGTGACTTATTTTATGGGATGTGATTTAGCTGAACAGTAAGAGATGCTTGCCTTCTGCTCACATCATTGGATGCACTGGAAGGAGAAAAACTTGTTTCTATTTACTAGGTTGGTTCAGTTTCTATAAGTTCTGTTTCCACATTAGTCATTGGTTATTTATGTTTAAGTAACAACAGATGAATGAAACGGAGGTTTAAAATATTGGGATGAGAAGTCAGAATGCCAACAGATCCAAGCACTCTTCACCTACCTGTTAGGCAAAATATTTGACAATTCTGTGACCTCTGCCTCAAACTGTGACTTTTCTAAAGATTATGTCTTAGGAAGCAGGTGTTCCTCCACCCAGTGAATGGACTGTAATATCATGTACTCAGACATAAGATTTATTTTCACCTGTATTTGCAAAGAGATACATTTGAGACTTTTAAACTTTTTATTTAGAGAACTTTGAAAAGACATTGAAAATATAGTACTCTGGGAAACAGACTAATAGCTTTTCCTTCAAAATAGCCCATCTGTATTCAATGTGCATACTTAAACTGAGATTAAGGTATATTAATTACATTGTAATGTAAGTTCCATGGTGTTTCAACTTATAAAATAAGAGAAAAACTAAAAGAAAGTAAACTTCACGAGTACTCAAGTTTCTCCAGCAGTCTCTGCACAGCAGAATTCTCTTCCTGCAGTGATCTGCAGTGCAGCTACTAACTGTGCCAGCACTGAGGTGTGATGGTTTGATTTAGAACCAGGCACTGTGCCTTTTAGATAACTGGAAACTACACAATTGACTTACCAATCGATCAGTCTTGTCACTGGCAAGACTGAATAATATTTGAGGGCTTTCTTTCAGATGTGAAGAATAGAAACCATAGAAATGTCAATTAGCACAAAAAAAAGTTTCAGGGGACAGTGGAGCTGGCTGGCTGGACAACTGAACAGAGGGTCTTTTCTAAACAGAGAGAATAAAATAAATAAAGTTGCCTCATACCAGATGGCCTATCATGAGAACTGTGCAACTTCCTACTCACCAAGACCATGTACTGCAGAAAAAAATCCTACCTCCATTCTAAAAATGATGCTGAGAACAAAAGGCAAATCAGAAAATACATCCCTTTTAAATACAAGCAAGAAAAAATAAATAAATAGGCCACCAGCCTCTAATAAAATCTGATTTGTTAAATATACAGGAAAAACAATAAAAATTACTTTTGTCATAGTACTATAAATGTATAGACCAGAGAAGTTTTTATGGAGACAGGAATAAAATTGACAGAACATGACAATGCTTCTTCGAATATGCTTTAAAATAAATTCTCACTACTATAATAACATACTATGTTTTCTTTCTGATCCTATAACATTTTTCAAGAGTGTACTGAAACAAAAGTAGTGTCTAAACATTTCAAAATATTTTACTGATGAATAGACAGCCTTGACTGACAATGTATTTGTATTATTCATGAAAGGGGAGGATTTTTCTACATTTAGACTACAATTAACATTTCTTACATAAGCAGTTGCTAAACTACTGTTACAGATCTTTTGTGATATTAAAGCACTACTATTTATACC
Source organism: Alaudala cheleensis (assembly GCA_013398995.1). Classification (NCBI taxonomy): domain Eukaryota; kingdom Metazoa; phylum Chordata; class Aves; order Passeriformes; family Alaudidae; genus Alaudala; species Alaudala cheleensis. Next base: position 156,221 of record VWYE01010191.1, on the reverse strand, counting down.
ACAGTGTTAGTGTCCAACAAGTGAAAAATTGAACAAGATGGTGCAGAGAACACAGCAGAAGATTTTGCCTTTTAGGAAATATTACAATTTTGAATTTCCTAATCAAAACTGCCTCTGTTGCAAACATACACAAACTAGGGCTTAAGGCATGACAGTAAAAGTCAACACTTAATGAGTCATCAAGAATGAGCATATTAAAAATTTTAAATTGCAAAGACAAATAGAGGTGTGTCGGTGCAACAGGAGACCCAGGGTAGGACTCAGAATATGAGTTAAAGAAGTCCTTCTAAATGCCTTACAAATAGGTCAGTTCTAAAAAGAAGGAGGGATGCAAACCATAAGCTTTTCTTTCTTTAATCTCTCAGCTTCTTTGCATTGCATTAGGAAGCAGGTGTTAGTTGTAGAAGTAGTG
>VWYE01010191.1:53608-155797 GCA_013398995.1 Alaudala cheleensis | reverse complement strand
AATAAAATAAAATAAAATAAAATAAAATAAAATAAAATAAAATAAAATAAAATAAAATAAAATAAAATAAAATAAAATAAAATAAAATAAAATAAAATAAAATAAAATAAAATAAAATAAAATAAAATAAAATAAAATAAAATAAAATAAAATAAAATAAAATAAAATAAAATAAAATAAAATAAAATAAAATAAAATAAAATAAAATAAAATAAAATAAAATAAAATAAAATAAAATAAAATAAAATAAAATAAAATAAAATAAAATAAAATAAAATAAAATAAAATAAAATAAAATAAAATAAAATAAAATAAAATAAAATAAAATAAAATAAAATAAAATAAAATAAAATAAAATAAAATAAAATAAAATAAAATAAAATAAAATAAAATAAAATAAAATAAAATAAAATAAAATAAAATAAAATAAAATAAAATAAAATAAAATAAAATAAAATAAAATAAAATAAAATAAAATAAAATAAAATAAAATAAAATAAAATAAAATAAAATAAAATAAAATAAAATAAAATAAAATAAAATAAAATAAAATAAAATAAAATAAAATAAAATAAAATAAAATAAAATAAAATAAAATAAAATAAAATAAAATAAAATAATAAGGGCTTGGGATTTGCATTATACATTTTCCTTTCTCTAACTTATATCAGCGTTCAAACCATTTTTTCTGGTCTATATATTTCATTAATTTTGCTGTTGGCAAATAGGTGAGTATGGAGAAATCAAACTGTAAATATAATGATCAGTATATAATTACTATCCTCTTAAATAAAATCCTGAGACATGCAAAAGTAGCAAACCAGAGAAATAAGTAAATTGGGGAAAAAAAGTTTTAAAGCAGTATTTACTTATTCAGATTAAATCTTTGTTTTGTCATTCATGGTACCTGATATCATTCCTCATTCCTTGCCATAATTTCACCTTTATCTTCTTTTCTTTTCTTTTCATTTTCTGGTTTCAAATATCCTTATTGAGAATCAAGGAGCAGAACTGCATCCAGTACTCAACATGTGGACACATATAAGGACATTTTTCTTATTTTCTTTTAATGCCTTTCCTAAAAATTCCTAACATTTAAACTTTTGACAACTACTGGAAATACAGAGGCCTGATTTAAATGTCTTAAATCAGTTTATGTTATAAGACTATGGCATCTTCTTATATGCATAGAAAATGGGAAGGGTGTATATTGATGTGGGGAGGTGCACATTTTTCTTTAATATTTTCTCTTTTGGCTGTAGAATGCAAATGCAAAGAAAATTAATCAGAAATTAATCAGAAAAATGTANAAAAGTAGTGTCTAAACATTTCAAAATATTTTACTGATGAATAGACAGCCTTGACTGACAATGTATTTGTATTATTCATGAAAGGGGAGGATTTTTCTACATTTAGACTACAATTAACATTTCTTACATAAGCAGTTGCTAAACTACTGTTACAGATCTTTTGTGATATTAAAGCACTACTATTTATACCACAGTGTTAGTGTCCAACAAGTGAAAAATTTAACAAGATGGTGCAGAGAACACAGCAGAAGATTTTGCCTTTTAGGAAATATTACAATTTTGAATTTCCTAATCAAAACTGCCTCTGTTGCAAACATACACAAACTAGGGCTTAAGGCATGACAGTAAAAGTCAACACTTAATGAGTCATCAAGAATGGGCATATTAAAAATTATAAATTCCAAAGACAAATAGAGGTGTGTCGGTGCAACAGGAGACCCAGGGTAGGACTCAGTATATGAGTTAAAGAAGTCCTTCTAAATGCCTTACAAATAGGTCAGTTCTAAAAAGAAGGAGGGATGCAAACCATAAGCTTTTCTTTCTTTAATCTCTCAGCTTCTTTGCATTGCATTAGGAAGCAGGTGTTAGTTGTAGAAGTAGTGTTGTGGAAACAGTAAGGATCAAAGGATGTGAGGAGGGCAACACTTCTGAGGAGAATTTTATCTCCTGTAGCAAGGATGACAGAGAGGGAAAGAAAACAAGAAACAAAAATGAAAAAAATGTGATGGCATATTTCTTCATTAAATTCTCCCATGTCTTTCTAACATCTTAATTCTTCCAATTGTTTCGGCCAACCAAGCAAAGGTCTATGTCCTTTCCTTATGAATCATTCTCTGCCATTTTTACTTAATTCATAGATATTTTTCCCTTTTTCCTTAACCACATTGTGTTGAACAGAAGAATTCTGAAAAGCCATTTAGCACTAATTATGTTTTATTGTGCAAAACATTGGAACAGTAACAAGAATTTGAAGAGTGACAGATGAACAAGACTTTTTAAAAAAAGCCCCAAAACGTGACTAATCAAATCTCACTGAAATTCTAGGATCATTTTTCACTTTAAACACAGGAGATAACTTCATGGGTAATATTCAAATGTTCTATTTCATACAGGTGTTTTGATTGTAATATAATTGTATTATATTTTATAAGACTCCTGGAAACTCATCAAACTCTTGTTTATGTGGTATGTCTGTGCCATAAACATATGGGAAAAGAAAGAAAGATATCTCCCTATTTCACTGAAGAATAAACTTTTCTCCGTAATTCTTTCCTCATATTTAGCATTCTGAGAGGATCAGATGATCATGCCATTCTAATGTCTGAGCCTACAATTTTAGCTGGGAAAATTTTATGTAAAAAAACTGACATTATGGACGTTTCACATAAAATAAAATAAAATNCTGGTTTCAAATATCCTTATTGAGAATCAAGGAGCAGAACTGCATCCAGTACTCAACATGTGGACACATATAAGGACATTTTTCTTATTTTCTTTTAATGCCTTTCCTAAAAATTCCTAACATTTAAACTTTTGACAACTACTGGAAATACAGAGGCCTGATTTAAATGTCTTAAATCAGTTTATGTTATAAGACTATGGCATCTTCTTATATGCATAGAAAATGGGAAGGGTGTATATTGATGTGGGGAGGTGCACATTTTTCTTTAATATTTTCTCTTTTGGCTGTAGAATGCAAATGCAAAGAAAATCAATCAGAAAAATGTAGTCTTCCTCCACTCTATATGACTACTTTAAGTTTAAGCCATTTAATTTTTTTTTTTTTGGAAACACAATAGTTTTCTAATAAAACATACAAAGTATTTAAAAATGGCTGAGAAAAAGAGAATAAACCAAATAAGCTTTTAGAACATGGCATCTGTTTTTTTTACTTGGTTATTGGAAATTTAAGGACAAAGGAATGCTCTGCTATGTGGCTTCCAATAAAATTTTTAGGTTAAGTATTCGGCAAAAAAAAAAATGAGAGCATATAACTCTTTAAAATACAGAAAACTCCAAATAAGAAGACAGTTCCAGCTAAACATATGCACACCTCAGAAGAATCAGAAATTAGGGATTTTTATTGAATGTATTGAAAACCTAATCCACCTGATGTTCATGAACACATGGCAGGTCTTTTCCAAATGAGTCAGTTGTGAGGATCCCATATTCTTAATGTAAGTTTTGGTGCAATGCTCTTAAACAATGAATACTTCATTGCTCCTCATGTCTCAAGACATGCAACAAAGAAGACAGTCTGTATGACTATACAATTTTTTTTGTTACTGTTATTTGACTAGATGGCTGTTATTGACAGGGAAAAACACCAGTATGCCTTCGTTAAGAGACATAAGACTACTTTCAGTGTGAGTTATAACAATTTTGTAATTATATGCTTAACAAGCAAACATGATTAAAAACCCAATCTTCCACAGATAATTCATTATAGCATGTGAATATTATATACTGTGGCTAATTGGACAAATTAAATATCTTCTTTCTTTATTTCAAATCTGAGAATATCTACTAAACATATTTGACGCATTAGCAGGGATCAAGATAACAAAAAAATGTGAGTGTTCATTAACAGATTTCAATCTTTATGACAGAAAAGAAAAACTGTAAAAATATTTTCACATATTTCTGTATGCAAATATGTCACTTGGGTCACTAATATGATTTTTTTATGCCATTTCTGGGATGAGAGGAAGTATGGATGCATGGAAAAATATGTCTGACAGGCAGAAGACCCATGTTTTGTATTTTTCTTCACCACAGGTGCCTTGGAAGATCCTTCAAAGGCCATCTGACACATTTGTGTCAAAGATTTTCCAGGTACAATGTGATTTTTTGCCCTTAAAACAGACATGTGGTGTCTGTTACAAGTGCAGACACTAAGGATGTGATGGAAGACCTGTCCATGAGGACATGCTGCCTTACAGATTTCAAGCAGCTCTAGCTAGGACAGATACAGAAGGAAAAGTATCAGATGGACAGTCTTTGCACCAGGGATTGTCATTTTTGGTGTGAGGCTGGGCATAAGGCAAAGCACTAACTGCTTGACATCCTCAGTAGTAGGGCACGGCGCCTTGGGAAAGCAGGACTTTACACTGGTGGCTTTTGGGAACAGTCTGAGCCAAGTGGGCTTAGATCACCATCACTGTTAAGGAGGACATAGGGTTAGGGTTCATACCCTGCACAGCCAGGGGAGTTCAGGCTAGAACTGAACTAGAACACCAAAGGAAGCCTAATTCAAACACCTTTGTACTTTCAGTCTCTTTCCCTTTAGGCACTGCTAGTTTTACTAGATACCAAAATGCATTCCATGCTTGATATAGAAATGCTCCAAAAAAATGGTAGTGATTTCTTCCATTTTGGTCAATAAACTAAACAAACCCACAAGTGTTATCTGCCTCTCAATGACAACTAAAGAACTAGACCACAAGGCAAGCTGTGTGTAAAGTTTTTGTACAGCAGATTCATTCTCCTGTGTGACAAATGAGCAGGAAGAAATTCAGCTAAGCACTGCCTAATTCCTAGATCTGACTGTGTGTCAGGTCACAGATGCATATGGAGTGAGACCCTCGGGCATGCACTAATTTTTGTGTTCCTTTTTCCATCTCCACCAGTTATCACGCAGTCTGTTCCAGCATTCATTGAAAAAAATCTTGGGAATGAATGCAATGTGAGGCACAGTGTATCTCAGCATGGGAGATAGGCACAGCCTTCAACAGGTGTATGCTCTATTTAGAGGTCAGAATTTGTAATCATCTACTGCAGATTCTAAAGAAAGTGGTCCTGGCATGCTACAGCATGTATTTCAGATTCTAACTAGAGTATGAGCAGACATATCTGTTCTTAATGAGGCTCAGGCCTTTTACAATGTTTTGTTTGTTTGCTTGTTTTGTTAGTTTCTTTCAGAATTTTTTAAAATGTGTAAAATCACAAGAAAATTAATGTTGGATTCTGCCTAGACTTAAGTTAAAGATTCATGTATGCTTAATTTCATTTGTGTAATCCTAAAGGGATAAAACCCACAGATTCTTTTATCGCAACACTCAAGATCAGGCAAGAAGAATTCCTTGGATAGATAAGTGCTCCTATCTAACTGCTAAAATCAAAAACCTATAAACCAGCCTGTGACAAACTCAAAAAGGGGATCTTTAAAATCTCTGCTGTCTCCTCCACAGTCCTCCCTGCTCTCATATTCCAGAGTCACACCAGTGTTTTCCTTGTCAAATCTATCTACAGTCCAATCTCAGCTGTTTCTCAGTCGCTGCAGTGCAACTGCACCATGACCTATTGGTGTTCTATGACTTCCAGACAACCTGTATCATCAGCAGATCATAAATCATCCTAAACTGTCTCTTACTGGCTATTCCTGTGGCTGCTGACTTCCCTGGATGTTACTGCTTATACATACACTGGATAGGAAATGCTGATACATCTTCAAACCATAGGCTAAGAACACTGTTTATGACCCTTTCACAGGGATCTCTAAATCATGTCCTTTGGATACACACAGCTTTTACTACTGCTTCTCAATAGCATGCTGCATCCTTTCTATTTCTAAGGATTTGAAGTGAACTTGGTGACCTTAAAGCAGCTGCATTTTCAGGAAAAACTAAGCAATTATCCCAAAGGTATCAGGCAATTTTGTAAAAACATAGATGCTCTTAATTAATGTGCTCTGAAAAACAGCCTAAAATATCTTACCTTGTGCAGAATATCCTACAATGACATGAGCTCTAAATGCAAATACAAATTAGAAGAGGATAATAAAAACATATTGTCCTCTGTGGAAATATTTATTATTGAAAATTAATTAAGACAAAAAGCAAGATTCTCCTGTTTTTCATGATGTACTAGAAGAACAACAATAACTGATGGCTAATTAATGTGGAGATTTCAATAGCAAATTCAATAACAGGGTTTCAGATTCAAGTACTCTTATCTTAATAGCAAAATCTAAAAGGTTTTCCTTTTGCTGTTGATTTATGTAGCTTCATCTCTTACATTTCCCAACAGATTTCAAATTTTCTAGTACATTGGCTGAACCAAAATGACACACTATTTACAATGCATTATGCCAACCAAAAATATTACTTGTCAACCCATCTAAATACCCAGGTTTTTAAAGTTTTCTTTGGGTATTTTTTTTCTTGAAAAAATAACACTTGCCCATGTGTTAAGCCATTTGAAAAATTATTTCTTTCACTAAATTATTTACCTCAGTGGCAGTTTTAGAGAGAAGACTTTGTAATATAAAACTATTAAAAGGATTGGCTAAATTTCAACCAATTCTTTGCCTTTCCTTTTCGGAAATGTGAGATTTTGAAATAAGAGATTTGCTTATGTGTGAATATACAGTTGATGAGATCAAAGATGAATGTAGTTATAATCCAGACATAAATGATCCAATCTGCAGATAAGCTCAATAGCTTGGCTTTCCATTCTTTATGATGGAAAAAAAATGAGGTCTTGATAATATTTTTGCTTTGAAGTTATTAAAGATAGAACATGATAAATCTAAAAAGCATAGGCTAGCTATGAATAAATTTAAACTAACAGATAGAACATCACTGATCAAAGAAGAGAGGCTTAAGGTAGAAAAAATTATTTGTTTTTACATGGCATTTGATATGCTTGGTCAATGCTATATAAAATAGATCTTGGTAAAGGATCAAGACACATACTGTCCAGTACAGGGCCTTGGCCTGGAGTCTAGAACCAAGATAAAAGACCATGTTCAGCAAGAGGGATTGGCACATTTTCTTCAAAGGTCAGTCCTACACTGGGTGTCCTCTATAGAGACACTGCTTCAAATATGTGAATGTGCAGGATAGCAGTTGATGTAATTTCTTTAACTCAATGAGAAGGAGAAAAGTAGAGGAAAGACCTTATAGGAAAGACTTAAAGTCTCAAGTAGATTGGAGTGATCTTGATAAATCCAGATGAGCCAAAAATTCCTCCTGGCCCTATGATACTTCTCTTGACGCTCTTGATATTGAAGATCATCACCTGAGGAGTCATCTATTATGAATGCAAGACTGTCAGCAGCACAGAATAGAGTAAGACTTTCAACTACAGTACTCAATAAGCTGGAAAAGGTCACAGTGATTACCTTTTCTACCAGGAAAGTTGAAGGCTTTTTTAAGACAAACCTTTCTTCTTTTCTTTCTTTGGTCACGAAGGAGAAAAAATTGCCTAGGCTTCTGCATTAACATGCTATTTGATTCTGCAAATAACTGGTGAGTATTAACTGATTGGATTACCAGGTACTCAAACACCTTTCACTGTCAAAGGCCTTCACTGGCATTTCACTTAAGTGACCTGGGCAGGTTGTCTGTGGCTGTTAAACACTTTAATTTAAGTTAAGACCTCTTGTTCAGTGAAGATTCTGTTGTCAACCAGGTTTAAGTAGTCGTGATGCAATCCAAGATGTTTTCTATCAGTGACACCAATTTCTTGCCTGATGTTAATCTAGATGATTTGCTTCCTTCTGCTGTTAAAGATCCAAGTGACAGACTATCACAGTTTAAGCTCTTCCCATCATTTACTTCTAAAGTATCTTTTATTTGTGTCCCAGTGCTGTCAACTTGCAAAAAAGATTTTTTTTTTTTTTTGAGTAACAGATTAGGGGCAGTCAGAAAGTAGCTGCACTTCTTGACATTGAAATTCCTTTCTTTATTCAATCTTTTTCTTTCTGTCCCCACCTTAAAAAGAACACATTTTTGCATTTTCCCTCTGATTAAATAAATAATTCTTATGTTTTTGCTGAGGGAAATACGAGGCTGGATATTTCCATGTTGCATGGCAAATTCATCTAGAAAAGTAACATAGAAATAGCCAAGAAAAAACATCACTAGTAAAAAAAATATCAGTAACAAATGTGCATGTCAGTTATCTTGGTTTTTCTTAACTACTTGCTATAGCATAAGGCACATTTTAAAAAAGCTAAGTATTAAGGTAGCAGAGCAGTCAGGGTGCGGGGAAGGACACTGAAGCTCCACAGTGACTTGAGTCTCCATGGCACCTTGGACAAATCATCTGTCACTCATAGAACACAACCCAGCAAGCAGCCTCAGCCTCCTGTCTGCTCTGTCTCAAGGGTGCAGCAAATCTGAACTTGGAGTGATGGAGCAATTTGGGGTGATTTGCATGGCAAGTGCTGTGCCATAGGTAATAGAAAGGATATAACAGATTTCTTGTATGTGAAATTGAGGCTGTGAGAATTACAACTAAATGAAGTACTGTCGTGACCTTTTACTATTTCACAACAATTGGCTTGATCAACAACCTCTGACATCTTACTCAAAAATCAGACCTTTCTTTTTCACCTTACACCAGGAGAAGACTGAAATACAATTACAGTCATACTTTGCATAGAACTGAATTTCCTCATGACTGACAAATGATTTTTGCATTCTGAAAAGAAATGGCCTGTATTTACATTTCCTTTATTGGAATACAGCCTATGGGTGTCTCCAATACTGAGCTCTTTTTTCTATGAAAGATTAGTTCAAGTTTTATCAGTTCTCTGAAACCCAGAGAGATGAAATCTCCTATGTATATTTTTCCTGTGTTCTAAGTTGACTTCGCAGTGACTGTTGTAGATTGAATACGGTGGCAAACAGAGTGTGGCTAATTATTCCTCAGCTCAAGTTTTGGTTTGCAAAGACTTGCAGAGTGACTCCTGTAAGGACAGCAATTTTGGAGGGGCTAGACTCAAACTTGATTTAACTCAGACTTTTTCTGGCAACTGCAATTATTATTTCCCTAGATTTGCTTCCAGTTCTCCTCTAGGTAAGCACCATCCACCTTACAGGGTGTTGTGAATACCCCCGATCTTCCATATTTTTAGTTTTATGTCTTGTATTTGGTCTATGTATCTTAGGTTTCTCTGGTATAATTTGGCACAAACCCTGGGTCTTTCAGTCTAACTCAGTGGTGGCTGGCTCCTTATCTGTCATCTTTGGTGAGCAAGAGACAGCTGTCTCTGCTTTCTTAAAACCTGTTCTGCATAACAGAAATGAGAAATGACTCAAAACTGTTCCAATCCTTTGTGAGTTATACTCTAAGCTCAAAGGCAAGCAAATACCATGACATGGAATTTTTAAGCCTTTCCTCCTATTTCTTTAAACTATACAGCTGAAAATAAATCTCTCCTGCACACCTTCTTCAACAAATCTGTTGCTCAGCCAAGACCTAGGTTTTTTTGCTCCATTAACTTATTCATTACCTCTTAAAAACAGATGGAAGGAGACACAAGTAAGAGTTCTGCCTTATCAAGGCCCTCTACATATTAAAGTGTATAGCATTACTATTTAATTTACCAGAATTACTGACTAGTATATTGAGATCTACTTGAGGTGACCATATCTGGTACAGATTATTACCTCCTTTTAAGGACAGCATTAAAAAAAAAAGTTTTGAGGCATTTCTAATTTTTTTTTTTTATCAGACATCTTCTTTTAATTGAAGTTATTCAGATTCTGCTCATGCAGCCTTTAAATGCCAATATGCATTATGCTAAGAGAAAAACAGCAATATTTATCTGAGCATCCAACAGTATTTATGCCTTATTTCTGGTAATGCATTTAGCATGCCATTAAAATGTTCCATTAAGAGCTCCTAGATCCAGAACTTCAAAATAAAAACCTAATGTTTCATTAGTTATGGGGATATCCAGAGCATTTCATGAAAGTAAGTTTCCAATCCTTAATTCTTGCCACCCACAATTTAGATTATTTAAATTTTAATTAATTTATCCTCAGAATCCAATAGAGGTTTGCCACTGAACTATCTGAATATATTCAAGAAAACACTCCAAATTCCATTTGTATTAAAACTGTGATATAGGTCTTATAACTGTCTCAGACTGCCTTCCTAAGTGGCACCTGATTCAGACCAGAGGTAACAGTGTAATGGCATTCATAGCTGTACAATACAACTCTCTGAACAAGAATTATATTTAATATTTAGGGGAGAGTAGCAATGTATATTCCATTCCAAGAAGATGCTATAAATTCTGTCAAGGAAAACAGAACTTTTTAAAAGGTATTTTAAAGTTGCATTTATGGTACTTAAATTTTTTTTTGCAGTATATAAATATTTATACATACTGCTTATATCAGTGATTCAGGCTATGATATTAAAATTTTATCATCTAGGTAAAGAATTTTATGACTGATCCAGTAAGAACGAGAACTGAAAATGATGCTTTTATGACATGATTTTCCTTGACTGTCAGTAATATTCATTCAACAGGTACAAGAGGATATTATGGATGTGCCCATAGAGCATTTTTTACATCTATAAGTTGTGACATTGCCAAAAAGGGAGAATTCTTCTGTCTTACATATTCAGCATTTAGGATACTATAGTGAGCAAATTTGAGACGTAAGATATAGGCAAATAAAGAAGCAGAAGCAGAAACACCAATTATTATAAAGGAAGAAAAAGAGTGTAATAGGATATAAGCCTGGTTAAACAAGGGATTCTTCTTGGACCTCGAGACTTAAGTGGGAAGTTTACAGAAAGCAGAAACTAGGTCAGATTCAAGGGGAAGATGACAGGGTAATGATATAAGGGAACAAAATCAGGAGGTACAAGGCCCAAAAAGACCAAACTAGTAAGGGACTTAAAAAGTAATGAGAGGCAATGTAAGTGATAAGGGAAAATGATAAGGGAAATGTATGTTGTAACATATGCTGCAGGAAAATGTCATGCTATAGTTAAACAAAGACGGAAATTTATTTGTAAATGGCATAAAGAATGTGAACAGATGGATGACTTTCCTTGCCTTAATGTGTTCAAAGAATGAATGTGATCTGCAATGAGGTGACTGATGCAAGTTCTGTTGACAAAAAGATACTACTTTAACCTAGAATAAAGAAAGGATTTAGTGAACACCTAAGAAAGTCAGGGACTTTAAAATTATTTGATACAATAAACCTTATCCTATATAACTTAAAGAGGTGACCTAAGCAATATATTGTAGTGACTACTCTAAGGAGTTACTGGAATATGGTGAGACACTGGATGACGAATGAGGAGAAAAAAAAAATAAGACTTCCCTGGAGCAAAGCATGGTCTGTGAAAACTGAATTATAAATGTACCACTTAACTTTAATTTTTCAGGAAAATTTTAGGAATAAACAAGTGCCAAGAAGAAGAAAAAAATATCAACAGTCAACAAGATTTATTTATAACAAATCACATAAAAGAAATCTGATTTCTTGCTATAATAGAGAAAAAGGACTCATGAGGAGGGAAGACGCAACAGATATTCATAACATATGTGTTAACACGATGGTATTTCTTGTAAACAACCTGGGAACAAGTTCTAGATAAAACTCTTGGAAGCTGGTTAGAAAACTTGTAACTGAGATCACTATGAAATGGAAAAACGTATTTCTTGAACTTCTACAAGTGCCTACTGACTCTAATACTGGCTTCTGCAGTTAAGCAAAATGAAACTTCAAGAGAATGGTTTAATGGACTGGAATTGAACTGGATCTTGATAACCTATAGAAAATGCCTGAAAAAATAAGATCAATTCAGTAAAGATGAATATAAATTTTTCTATTTTGGTAGGAGCACTCCGTAGCATAACTACAAGCTATAAAATGTCTCATTTGGTAGCAGTGCTACAGAAAAAGTCCTTCTGGTAAAATGGATTACAACATGACTGTGACTCAAACATTGACATTTTTTGAAAGGGCATATAAATGAATAAAAAGTATGTATAAACAGCAGTGTAGCTGGATCTTAAGATCATTGCTCAGTTTTGGGTGGCTTGATTCATGAAACATATTGATCAATTGGGCACAATCCAGTGAATGATCAAAGGTTTAGAAAACATCAAAACCAAGAAAAAAAATTAAAGAGATTATTTAAAATCTAGGAGAGATAAGGTTGCAGAGTAGACTGACAGTAGCCTTTAAAAACATAAAAGACTGCTGCAGAGAGAAAGGAACAATTTGAACTTTATCATGCACAGAGCAAGAAAGAGTGTTCCTAAATGACAGCAAGAAAGATTCAGTTTAGATGTCAGGAAAACCTTTTTCACAATAAAGGCAGTAATGCACTAGAACAAATTTCTTTGGATGCCATATAAATCATGTGAAGTGTTTGAGAATAGGTTAAAAAAACACCAGTAAAGATCATCTAAAGATAGTCTGGCCATAAAGGGATGAGAAAGGATGAAGCACTGTTTTTTCCAGGTCTGTTTTTTAATGTTTCAGTGGACCTGCTAGAAAATTTTGGCCATGGACCAAAATTATACAAGGTTGTGTCAAGTACANCTTTTCAAACCAAGACAGTGTGTAATGCAAACAGCAGGGACACGAAGTGTAAATGCTTGTCAGGCTCAGCAGAGCTCAAGTTCAAGACTGGGCTGCTGATGAGGTTATCAAGAAATGTATGACAGGGAATGCTCCTAATTCTGAGATGGAAGTTTTCACCTCCTGCCTGAGGAACTGGGAGAGCTGCCCACAGATCTCAGCATTCATCTTTTTACCTTCTATTGTATTTGAAGATTTTAATGTGCAGTATTTGTATTCAAATCCCACCCCCATCATTGAGGGCAGTGTCTATAGACATCCTCTGGGGATCTAAGGTGCATTATAAGGCAGATTCTAGAAGTTAATCTGAAAAATACTAAATTTCTGGTACTTAACTTCTTCCAGAGAAATTGTTTGATAAACTATAGCTGAAGAACATATTTCCTGAGTCCCTGCTGATGACTTGCTGTTAAAGATATATTCCTGCTGTTCATAATATACAGCTGATTCTATATTACTTGCTTCTACTATGAAATACGAGATCTCCTGAAAGACTATCGCCATAGTCATGCCAAGTAAATATGTTACAATATTTTCAAGATTATAATTTTAGACTTTATAGGAAACATAATGGGGATAGGTGAGACCCAGAACCAGAAGGTAATTTTAATCACCTTTTTCTCCTCATAGGACACAACAGGCTAATGCTTGCTTCCTTTTTTTCTTGTGCCTCATGGGGTTGAAGAAAATCCACTGCTGACAGAACCTCAGTGTGTGTGCAACTTAGGCACTCCATCCCTGCTGCCTAATTTACTATTAATACTTTACTAATACAGCCTCACCAGAATACCAACAATGTCTCCATTTGCTTTCCTCATGATCCAAGCTCTGTCTTCATACCTCAGCACAGCAATCTCCCCCATATCTCTTCAGCTTGCTCAAAACTTATTAGTGACTCACATGTTTCTACTTTCAATATAGTTTGAACAGTGATGTAATATACATCATTTCAGTCCTCTGTAAAGAAATTTATAGTCATACTCCTGGCCTTTGTTTTTTTCATACCTCCTACTGATAGAATTATGTCAGCTTCTGGTTTTTCAAGGTGGATCACAGGGAAGTTTTACTTGCTAGTTTGTATAACTTCCACGTACCTTCTCACAGCACAGCACACTATCATGGAAATTCCTGATTTATGAGAAGAAAATTATGTGCTTTTGCATGAACAAAGAAATAAGTTCTGGAATGCCTCTTCTTAGGATGACATATTATTCATTTATCAAAAATATGCTCAAGAAAATTATGTGAGAACTCTGAAAATATGATCAGCTTTGGCATGAATAATGGTTATTTCTTTTGGCTTTTGTGAACTCTTTAGCAAAAAAATTACGATACATCTTGATACACAAGACCAGTACATGAGCAATACTTGAAAATCTGATGATGTAGTAGAGCTACACTCTTGAATAGAAACCAAAATACATGTCATTCAAAATACAACTTGAGGTAACCTGCAAATAACTTATAAGTGAAAAAGAGATCTAGAGCCCAACTAAACAAGAAGTAGTGCAAATATAAAAGGCAAAAAATATTTTGAGTTTACCAACAATTGCCTATAGCCAGAGGCTAAATGATGGCGCAGAAAACTGACACGACCCAGTGCCCAGGTGTCCACTAATTTACTACAGGCTGCCTGGAAGCTGTTGACACAAATCCTGTCAGATACAGCATTTCAGTAGGTCAGCATTCTACTGCTCTGCAGAATGAAGTCTCTCATCTCTCACAGAGTTCAGAGGTGATCACATTCAGTGGCCTCCCTGGCTCTAATTAGTAAGGGAAAACAAATAAATACAGCCTTCCTGGTTTTTTTTTGTCCCTGACTGTGTAAAATCCAAACATACTGTTGAACAGTAGGGAATGATAAACATTAAAAGTGCTTATTTATATTTTTGTCTTGGTGTGCTCACAGAAGTGTAAGGAAATCAGTTAGTACTGAGAATTTAACCCTGTGCTTAAAAGAAAATACTCTCTTAAATAAAATACCGATCATAAAATTAATTCAAAGACATATTAAAATGTTAATATTGCTGAACTATCAATGACTTCTTTATGTTGGAAAAGACCCCTGAAACCAAGTTCAGCCATTAATAATCATTGCCATGATCACCACTAAACCATGTCCCTTACAAGTTAGCAGATGGATAGTTAATTGCCACAAACACTCCTGGATTAAGCAGCCTCATATAAAGATTCATTTTATCTGTAAGAAGGAAATACACTATTAAATTTTTATTGCATTATATAAGACATATATTTTTATATATGTCTTAAATTCAAACTGTGCTTTCTTCATTTGGAAACCTCCTTAATTAAGCAAAATTGGTAAGTTTGTTGCTTTTTCTTTATATCCATTTTCATTTTGATTAGCTAAACTCCACTTCATTAGCTTTCCTCAATAACTACCATATTCTTACTCCTGTTATCATTTAATTGTAACTACAATTAAATTC
This sequence comes from Alaudala cheleensis, assembly GCA_013398995.1. Taxonomy (NCBI): domain Eukaryota; kingdom Metazoa; phylum Chordata; class Aves; order Passeriformes; family Alaudidae; genus Alaudala; species Alaudala cheleensis. Next base: position 140,689 of record VWYE01010191.1, on the reverse strand, counting down.
AGATGAGAGGTGTTTAAAAACAAGCACAAAACCAGTGAAGACTTCAAGGAATAAAAGATTGTAAATGTAATGAACAACATCAAATGACCCGACATGGGAACAAATGTTCTTACATATCTGTTTGGGCCCTAACTCTCTACACCAACATGCCATAGGTTGATCAATAAAGTCAGAAATGGCTGACTTCTAGAGATTAATGTCTCCTTCAAAAGGCAGTAGTTACCCATTCAACATTATAGGAAAACAGTGCTTTAAGGAGATCCAAGTGGTTGTTTGTTTTCTACATAGTCACATTGAACACCCCTCTGAGAATTTTTGCAATAACTTTTACTTAACTATTAAATAAGCAAACTAAGCTTTTCTGCTGCCACCAGGAAAGAAAGAAAGACAGAAAGGACCCTCCCACTCTGTATTTTTACACTTCTATTCTAAGCTTATACTCTTGGCGGGCCATTGGTATTGAAACCAACTCTTAAATACTATGCTTGAAATTCAGGCTTGCAGTGCTTCATGCACTAAGTTGAAGAGAACTAACTCATGAATTGTTGTGACTGACAAAAGGATAACAAGACTTAACAGTGATATAATTTAAGCTAAACACATGCTAGCTGTTTACTCAAGGGAGAGATTTTAAGCTTTTTAAAGAGTGCTTGGATTCTGCATGTGAGATAATTTAATACAGAATTTCATGCCTATACTATTCATACTCAGGGTATATTGATTATTTTATGTTTAGAAGTCACTAACTATATTTTTTTACTTATGGTTTCTGAGCTATTAGCTGCAAAAAGGAAAAAAATCTATGTGTAAAACTCTGGGGATGCAACCTTAATTCCGCTTAAATGATTTTAACCTGCGGCATCAACACAGGTGTAGGTCATTGAATGTTTTTAGGAATCAGGCCAAAAGCATTCCAGCTTCTCTACTGGGATGAAATTCTCTACTAATAGGAGCTGATGTGAAAACTCCAGATCTGGAAACAAAGCAACTGGGAAGAACTTAACAGTTTGTAAGCTAAGGGGTTATAGAGAGAGATCTTTCAGCTTCTGCTGAAACAGGCATCTCAAGCACAATTCTGGATACGACCTAAACCAATTCCCCTAGCTGGTCACAGTGGTTGGCAGCCCCACTAGTAGATATGGTTACTGTATAAGAGCTTTTTCATTAATCTGTTGATAATATGTAATTAATTAATCATCATTATTGACAATTTTGGGGGGTGGTTTATATTGTAAGGACTCTGTTTGAGAAAAACCTCACCTTTAACCACAAAAAAGGATGCAGACTGGCTTTGCATGGATTATACTAATGAAGAGCAAAAACAGAGATAGAAGCAAAGTCAAGCCCACTAATCTGGAAAGCACTACCTCTTAAAGTAGCCAGTTAGGACACTTAAGAAACAAAGACAGAAATTAGGTGAGATACCATGTAATTTCTTATGTGACAGGACCCTCCAGCGTCCTGTATAGATGTTTCTGTTCCAGTATGCTAACAAGCCTAAGCTAAGAAACTTGTGTTTCCTGATCTTATTGTTCACATGCCTAAAATTAATCATATTTTTAGGCGTTTATAGGCCTTGAAGTATTTTCCCAGGCATATTTCAAATTAGAAATTTTAATTTTCTTTTTAATGGAGAATCAATCTATTCTTTTCTGTATAATTTTGAGATTTAGCTTTAGCATCACAAGGGATATCTCCTTTCAATAACATCTTGCTGAAAAAAAGTCACTTTGAAAACTGTGGAATAATCAACTTCACATTCTGAGTAGGTGCATATGGAATATATGGATAGCTCATGTCTCTTGTCAAATGTTAAGGCATACCAATACTGATTGACCCTTGATTTTTATTTCAAAACAATTCAGACCAAAATGTAAAATCTCATTGGCTTGCTCATTAGAAAAGCTTCTAAAGGAAGACAAAACAAACCCTGGCTGTTGGTCTTTCTATCATTTACCTCTGATTTGTGAACAGAAGGGAAAATAGCTATGTTACATAATAACCTGGCACACACTCCTCTTCCGCAGAGACAGGGTTTTACAGCTGGCAAACAAACTATTCCCTTGCAACAGAGCTCTAGCAAAAAGCTCCTGTTCTGTCTATTTTGGATGAGAGATGGCATATTGAATGTGTCAGGCTTGGACTCTGCACTTTCCTGAAATCTCATCAAAACCCAGTGCCTGAACATCTGAGTCAGATGTCAGGAGTGACAAAAGAGCCAGCTAAGTGCTTGCGGCTGCCCAACCGGCAAGCTGTCACTCTGCTGTCAGAGAGTAATCAGCTTGATAGGTCTTGTCACACATGGAAAGCAGTGATTTTGGAAAGAAAACCAGCAAATAGAGAGCTGGGATGAGAGGAAAATAGTTGGTGCCTCTATGATTTTAAATTAGCATCACATTTAGGCATCTCGCCTTATTACTTGGACAGAATTATGAGCAGGGTGTACTTCCTCATTCAGACTTACACTCACTACATTTGTAATGTGGTTTTGGGGTGAGAAATTCTAATATCAACTCAGATACAGCTTGGTTCATTTCTTTGAAAGGTGCAGTGACACCACAGGCATCTGATCCTCATTGACTCTAAAGACTCATTCACACTCACCCAAACGAAGGAAATAGCAAAACAAAAATCCTTGCTCTTTGCCTTCACAGTGCAGACAAGGATAGGCAGAGGTTTGGTCCTGCTGGTGCGAAACTGAATCAAAAGAGAGAAATTAGAGAGCAGGGTGTGTTTATTCCCTCCTATCTGCCAGGCAAGCACACTGAGGAGCAGTTGAAAGATCTGTGTCATGGTATGTGTCTTTGGACAACCAAATAATTATGCCTCCTTTCTCCCTGAGCTGCTTGAGGAAGTGGAACAGAAAACCTGGGGCATTCTCACTCTTGGAGGATAAAACATTGATGCAAAACAACCAAATCCAAAGTAAGTGTTGTTTACCAAGGTCTATTAAGCCTGGGAAATATGTTACTGAAAAAAATTATGGGAATTGACTGACCTTTTGATACCACTTGGAGATCAATTCAGTGTTAATAAAACAATTTGCAAGAAAATTAAATATCAGTGAGCTATTTCAGTGTGGAAAGGGTTAGATCCAGATGATTTAAATGCACCTGGCACACAGGCACTAATGATTGATGGTGATTCTTTTGGTCATGCCCCACTCTGTATGCTGAAGGTTTCATGACTAGAGCTTTCCCACCCTTCATTGAGCAGCCACCATCCTGGAATGAGAAGACATGAAAATCTCCATCTTTCCACTATTCCCCAGCATATAGGGGTCAAGTGTGCTTATCACTGTAGAAATTACCCTTGTAATTTATTAATTAACTGCTACCCCATATAACACCAGGAAAGAAAAGGAGGTTCAAGGGCCTCCTCAGCTTCTCCTTAATTTCTCAGCTGTACCCTAAGTGATACAACTAGGCTAGTTTAGCACTTGTTGAAGGTCAGCTATTTTGTGAGATGGCTGCCTAATGACAATCTTTGGAGATGGGACTTGATGCTGCCCCTCCTGCCTCTTTCTAGAAATGAGTGCGACAGGTTTTTTTCCCCTCCCTTTCCTTCCCAGCCTGGTTTCTAGATTTGCCCACAAAAGTGAAAGATAAAGATTTAAAACTTTTCAGACTGAGATAAAATAACCAAGGCCTTGGATGTTTGGTTTTCCCAGCTCATAAATGCTTGTTCCTCATAAATAGATAGGATTTACCATTTCCAAGGCTATGTTTCAATTATTAGCTTAACTACAACTTTTATTAGGCTATTAAAAGGCATTATTAGTGTACCATGGGGTTTTTCATAAGGAAAATCCCATATCCAAATCTAAATGTAAATTATGTAAAGGATTAAAGTAGGTGCTTTTCTGCTCAGTAGTTCAGTGCTGAAACAAGAATGAGATAAAATTGTATTAAAATTTTATTCTCTACAGCCTGGAGGAAAATATTTACAAATGCATATATTGTCTGCATAATAAATTCTGGTGGACTTCATTAAAACAGGTATTTTCTAGAAAAAAAAAAAACACATATTCCTTCTGTGATTCCAACCACAGAATTTCAATATTTATTAGGCTCTGAAGTAGAATTAAAGGTAGTCTGTTGTTGCCAAAAATATAAATAATATATTCTGAGGAAAACCTTTTCCTTAAGTGTAAATCACATCCACCATTGGTTGCATTAAAGCTACTGTAAAAACTCATTTTATATATAACACTTAGGATATTGTACCTCATGCTCTTGCCATATGACCTTGTATAGAGAAGAAAATGCAAGCATCATTTTAGTAATATTATATACTAATGTTTGGTGGGATTATTTATTTAATGATTTAATTAGCTGTTTTTAACCCACGTACAGAATCAGGTGTTTACCACAGAAAATGTTTTTATAATCCAAAGAGTTCCACCTTTTAAACCAGTCAGGGTTTCAGGCTTCTTTTCAAATACGGTTAAACAGTATTGCATTAATGAAAATGCCAAGCATGAGAAAAAAAACCCTGCATTTTCATTGATCTCAGTTAAAAATAAATTGTTTTATCTGCTGAAATTTTGTGACCTACAGGGATTATCTAGGCTGTGGGACTGTATGCAAAAGCTTGTTTGATGTATGATTGTAATCTGAAATTTTCCTGTGTAGTCAGTTGCTCATGTAACTTTTGGTGGAGGAAGAAAATGGTTTTATTTGGTCTCTGAATTCATGAATTGTCTCAGGTTTGATGACTATCTCAGACAAATTTCAAGCGAGTTAGAGAAGTTGAACATCGTGTGACTGCAGATCAGTTTTAAAACATGACACTTTTTATAAGACTCCTTAATTGCAGGGAAATTATTGTTATTGGAAGCAACCTTAGTAGATAGTGGAATATAATCCCCTGTTTTACTGTCTGAAATTTAAATGAAGTGTTACAGGACATGTAGTAAAGGACCAATAAGGGCATTTCAGGGAAGAAAATGCCATCCAATTCCTTACCAAAGAGCACGCTGGAAAGGGACCTGTAATTAGTGTAAGCAGCATAAATGTATGTTTATAAAGTAAAGCATAAATATTAATAAAATAAGACAATAAGCCAAAGGATTTTTAACAATAAAACCAAGTAACAACAAAGTGCTGGTTCTCAATCCAGCACCCTGTCTCATTAAAGGACACAAAATAGAGACACCTGTTTCCTTGTGGTCTTTGATGGCTGAGTTATCTCTCCTGGTTGTTCTGGGTTTTCTGGACAGGAATCTCTTGGTACTATTTAACAGCAAAGACTATTGTGAATGCATGACCTAAAAGGGCAGTGATCTCTAGTTCATTTTTGTACACATATGGCGTGACAGAGAGAGTAAAATATGCCTAAAAAATCATTAATGAGACAACGTTTGAGTATTGATTCATTTTGCTTCTATGTAACATTTTAAAGCATTTGCACATCAATTCAGCCATTCCACTGTTGAACACCTTATGATGGTCATATGTTTTACTATAAGGTACTCATGAATTTTACTTTCTCCTGAGTTTTTGGGTACCCTTTGCTCAGCTTCAGAACATGATATATGAGGTTTGAACTTAACTTTTTTCTTTCAATAAAATTCAGTGGCATTTAGAGACCTAATTATTCTTTTTTCTTTGCTAAGCTTAGACTGAAATATTAGTAGCTGAAATACATTAAGTGTTACTCTTTAGGTCTTTCCCTTTTTTTTCCCTCTAAGTCTTATTAAAGTGGAATTACGCTTCTAATTGCCTCTTTTTTCTTTCAAATAATCTTTATTTATACTTTCTCTTTCTATTTGATTTTAATAATAATGTTTTCTCCATGTTTATGTATCTGTAGAGGAAGCATCTGCTCCCAGTAATATGAATTTCTAGTAATATGGAGGGTTTGTGCTCCTGCATGCTGGATTTCACTGTACTTATCTCTGGTTATTTAATTGCATAATTCATTTTAATATATAACTTTATGTACTTTTGAAAATATTTATATTTCAGCATAAATCTACATCCTTATGCAGCCTAATTTTATAACTCTAGTTTCTGTTATCTTTTCTGCCTTATTATCTTGTCTCCAGCTCTCTAATTAAAACTGTCTGTAGTTTATTTTAGGAATGAGTTGTAATGGCAATGCAGGGAAAACCTCTCCATTTAGCCATTTGATTTATTAGACAGTGCTAGCAGTCTTTAAGGAAGAAGAGTTAACTATATTTTTTTTTGCATATTGGTCAAAACCAAAGCAATCAAAACTTCATCAACACACTTGTTTGTGGTTTAGAAGGCATTTTATGTTGAAACAAATGGAAACATATTGGAGTGTGAGAACCCTTAAATCCCACCCTTGCCACAAGAGGTGCCTTGATTCCTTAGATACCATGTGTGCTCAGCACCCTCCTGAAGATGCCTTTTGAAGCCAGGGTTTCAGACAGGCCCACCCTTCAGCCCCTCATGCTGTTCAGATGTGCTCACCTGTTTTGAAGAAAGGTGACACAAGAGACAGCTGATTGTCTTCAGCAAAGCTGAATGAAATTAAGAAGTCTAACACACATGAGTGCCTAAACACTGGAATTAATATGAAAGATGCTGACAGGCTCATTTTATCAGTCACCTTTTAAACATGTGTAATTGGGTTCACAGGAGTATCATATTAATATGCAGAGGAGGTAATATGAAAGAGAATAGGTGAGATGAGATCAAAATGGAATTTGTGAAGCCTCTTTTTCTATGATGACCAATATACTGCAGCGGAAGTATAAAGTGCCCCAGGAGTTATGTAGTATCATTAATCCATTTAAGTGGCATGTGGGCTAAAATGTAAAAAAAAAAAAAAAAATCAAACCAAAATTCTCCCAGAAGTTCTCATAAACTTAGAATATACATGTCAGCAGACAATATAAGCATTGTGCTCTGATCTCCATCCCTCTCAGTGCTGGGTGCTTTTCCCAAATCAGGAGAGGAACTAAAGGCATTCTGGGTTATCTCCATACTGCTCTGGATAAAGAGCCCTACAGGGCTGCAGCATGGCATGGATCAAGTTGTTGAAAGACTTTTCCCAGTAGCTCTTTCATTACCCTTCAGGGAAAGGTAACACTATCCCTGTGACCAGCCCAAAAGATGGGGCTGGTAATAGACTGTTACCCTTGCAGCAGGCAGGTAATATTTTGGACTGTTATTAGAGGAACTAGTGAGATAATTAATTTGGGTACCACAGCAACATTTCCAGATATTTTTTAATAACTATTGTGACTATTAGGAGACCTCAGGTTTTAGGTTTGGTTTTTTTTTGTTTTTTTTTTTCCCAAATTATCATAAGAGGATTAGGTGATAATAATTTTCTGTAACGAATAAAGTTCATTTTCACCAAAAAGTTGCTATCTTTAAATGCTCTGTAGAAGTAATATCACAAACTATAAATTTGTGATGAGCTTTCTATGATTAAATGGTATTGTGATATATATTGACTTTTTAGATGAGACATATATATAATGAGCCAGCTCTCATATTTTAAAATAAAAATCAAATTTCAAATAAAGCCTTAATGGGTTTTGTCTTTCCAGGTGAATAGTAAGTTTAAACTGCACCATCTTATTGTTGTCTTTTGTGTGGGCAAGAAAAAGAGGAGTAATGAATAAACAGGAAAAATTAGTAAGGAAAAACCCCACTATTTATTCAAAGAGATTAAATTAGAATCTAACTCAAACCTTATTAATCTCATCTGGGGAACTCCCACTGGCTTTAGTCATATTCAGCTACAGCTCTTTAGTTAAGTAATTAATATTCTGAATCACACTATTCTAAGGACCATGTAATTTATATTTTGGTATTCTTCTGACTTCCAGAGCATTAGGGAAAATTGCCATGAGCAAAAGTGTACAGTTCATCTGAGACAGCATGCTGTTTTACTGCACAAATCTTGTTTTATTTGTCTGTCTGTAGACAAGTTGACTCCAGATCATTAAGGGGAACTTGAAGGCAAAGTGGTCCAACCTTTCATTCTCTTAAGAGAACATTTTAACCAAGCGGATTAAATTTTCTGTCTTCCAGTATTATACACAGCCACTTTGTCCTGATGTTGAGAACAGTTTGTTCAGATTCTCAGTAACAAATGCAACAGAGAAAATATTTTATGAGTCTTAAAGGCTGTGGGGGTGCCTCTGACCAAGCGCAGAGGTTTGATTTCATGAAGTTTCATAACCCCCATCAGTTACAGGGACAATCTTGTATTCCCTTCTACCTGTCAGCTTTTCTTTTTGTGGCAATTTGGATGTAGCTTTTGGATGTACCATTTCCCAATGGTCCATGTATCTTGGAAGGAAGTTCTTCTATTCTATAAACATTTGGAATTTAAAAATTTTTATTATACCAGAAGAAAGCTAATGGAAAACTTATGACATTCTCTTCTACAGTCACTTGGATTGAAGGTTTATAATGGCGTGAACACTACAGATAGAAGAAGGAGACTGCATATTTTGCTTTGTGATCAGGGAGCAAGCAGAATTAATTTCAAGTGCCTGTGTCAAAATATATTTAGGCTAGTACTACAGAAGGTAATTAGTCCACAAAGAGAAGCTGAAAGAGGACATTTTCAGAGAAGCTGATAGACTAGACAGTGACATGACATCAGCTGGAGTACTCTGGTGTTTGAGATAATTTGCTGTACCAGAGATTTGTCTTTACTGAATGAAAATATTTCAATTTAAAACTGTTTTAGGTTCCGGTGGTATTTGCCTTCCTCTCATTTATTCCTCCCAGCCTATAAGTAAAAAAAAGATAATCCTAGTCTGTCCATGTTTGACACACGAATATGTTTCTGCAGATTCAAGTCTTGAGCGCAGCTCTTTTTTGTGCCAGTTTTCCTTGAATTTGCTTGTCATTCATAAATAATAACTTATGACTCAATCCACTGATAAAATACATTCTCAGAGACTTCAATAATTGTTAATGGTCTTAATGGTCTTTTGAAGAAAGACTCACATAAGAGGTGCTCAGTGTCTCCCTGAAGCTCTATTTCTCAGGCTACTCACTGGCCTTCAAGTAATGAGTTGAGTGGTGAAACATCCTTTGACTGAACTCTTACACAGCTAAGGTGGACTGGCACTGGCCCCATGAGGAACTCCTACAGTGAAGAGCAAGAGCAGGGAAAATTAGTCATCCAATCACAAATTTGTAATTTTCTCTACATGAGCTGTCACCTAAGGAGAGCAGTATTGTTATTGCTGGAGTTTTGAAAAACAATTTACCATGGTATTGGAAACAATTCCTTTGGAAACTGCAATAGTTTCTGACCTGAGAGTGGAAAAATTACTATTGGCTAAAGCAAATCATCTTGAGACCCCACTAAGAACAGTCCTAAATGAGATTTCTTGAGCTCTCCTGGACTGCAGTGGACTGCAGCCAGTATCTGCCTGTGAATGGGACAGCTCTCAATGCTCACCAGCTCTCCAGTGTGGAATACTTAGAGGACCATTGATGACAAGACCTGGGCTGATACCCTCACTTCTTGATGCTCAATCCTTTGCCCACTGAGAAAGGCCAAAGCATTGGCATGAGTATTTCAGTAACTCTTGAGGGGAATTTTTCTCCGGTGCATTAATGTTTGTACATACCCCTATGCATGTGTGGATATTGATCTGATTTACAGAAAGTATAGCACAAATATGAGGAATACATAGCTAAGTCACTATTATAATTGTAGTAAATTCTATTAAACCACTTTATAAGTTAGTCAGTAATAAACTGCTGCCATCATCCTTTTTGCTTACCAAGTCTGGGGATAAGACTGGAAACAGACACAAATAGAATTCACTTTGACAAGGACAAGGTGGTCCTTTCTGAACCTCATGACCCAAAAGGACAGTCTCTCCTGCCCCTTGCAGGATAGTATATATAGGATAGTATAGTCAGACATTTAGACATCCCTATGTCTAAATTCTTAGACATATCCATTGACCAAATTTGGGACAAGGATTAGACTCAGTCACAGCTGGACTTTGTGAGGAATTTGAAAGCAAGGGGCCCTCTCTGAACCTTGTGACTAGTGGAAGGTCTCCCTCTTGAAATTTTACCCTTTTGTTAACCCCATTCAACACATAAATGATTCTAAATAGATCCTAATTTCATGTTCTTGTGTACATTTCACCCATGTAGTAATTCATAGAGTGAACCTTGCAACCAAACTTTGTCATGTTTTTGCAAATGTATATAAAACCTGCTTTCACTGATACCTTTTTCAGTGATGCTTTAAGGAGCCCATGCCACTCATTTTGCTATGGTATTGTCTCTTAACCATTGAAATAAATATTTTCTCATGTTTTATGATGTTTTGTTTATGGCATCTACTTTTCATGTTCTTTTGAACCAGGAGTCTCTGAATTTTTGGTACTGTAGGATACACTCCTGGAAAGTGTTTTCCCTTATCCATCCATGATCAGAAAATTTGTTTCATAAATTCTGGAGAAAAGAAATCAAGGATTCACCCATGTAGCTGCAGTGCTCATGCTGCACTAATGTTCCCCCCTGCTGCCATGGTTTGGACCACAGACATGAGAGTCCAGTTTCAAGTGGTTTTTGTCTTTTTCCCCAAGTCCTCCGTGGAGTTGGACAGTGCCCTGTGACTGCTGAGAGGCCCTATGCTACAATAACTACGTTTTTTTGCAAGCAGTGGGAATGCCAGAGAATATAACGAGGCTCATCAGCATAAAAGGCATCTCTTGTCAACCAGAAAACCTCCAGCATTCTGGCAGCTGAATAAATGGAGCCCTTCCTTGAGCTTAAATATAAGACAGATGGAAAAGGACCAAGTTGCAGTTCTAGGAGTTTACAGATGGGAAATTAGAGAAACAAATTTGTCTTTTAAACTCCAAACACAGGAAGGTGACCATCTCTCATGTTCTTATATGTTTCTATCAATGACTTCTGACCTCTGGAGATACCAGAAGACCAGGATACCAGTACACTTGTAATCATAGTTCTGTTATTACCTCTTTTGGACCACAAGGTAAATTTAGTATTATCTAAATCTATTTAATTCCCCGGTCTCCCATATCCTGTCATCTTTTAATGGCTTTTTTCTCTATCACCAGTTGTTGATACTCACAGCCACATCCAGTTTATCACAATTTCATGGCCAAAGCTAATTTTCTGCCTTTAGAGAGCCAACATTCTAAATTGCAATTAGCATTCACATACATAAATTATTTTATACTCGTGTGTGCAGTAAGGTTCTTCCAACATTCAAAATGAACAAATTGCTTCAGGTCTCAGCTATAAGGCAAAAAGATTAGTGGCAGTGGTATTGTGAATGTAAAAATTAAATAGCCATTACTACAGTCAAATGAATTGTGTGCTATTGCAACAACTTTAGTGTGCATATGTTATGCAAAAGTATAAATCACAACCTTCCCTCACTACTTCGAACAAATTCAGAGCACTGTGAATTGCTACTTGGCCAATACCTTCCTCTGAATTATTTTGTTCTTTAATCTTTAAATGACTAGATTGCATATTTAAGAAGGGGTTATTGACTGAGAGGACCTACTTGTAGAAATTACAAAGAGGTCCTTTTTTTGTTCAGAGAATTTTTGGAGTTTTTCTTGAAAGATTTTTGGTGTGTGCTTGGCATGCAACATTCCTGAAGCACAGTTAATTCTAGAAAACAATCTAAAAAAGAATTTTCTTATTCAAAGTTAAGCCACATTACCTCATTCATGTTTTTGCTGTTCTGACTGCAAGTATCATACTATCATTACACTCCATGCTCAGAAATCAGAGAATTTATTTTCATTCTCAGTGTATCCTTGGGTATAATTTTTTCAACTCATCCATTTTAAGACTAACTTTCAGAAAAAATCTGCATTTGTAAAAGCAATTTGAAATATTTTAGTAAGATCTGAATAATAATATTGAAGTCTGATAGAATATTCTGTCTTTACCACTAACACTTTATACATATTCCTTATTTCCAGAATAATGTTTTTCTTTAGAACATTTTTAGCTGATAATAATTTTTACAAATAAAAAAATAAATTTATCTAAAACTTTCATGCATAATATTTATAATTTTTAAGACAACTACAAATATTAATTGTGCCATGGAAAAGTAAACAAATGTGAATGACTCCTTTCATGGTTATCATAGACAAGACAGCTTCTGATAAGTGCTAATACATTTTGCAGACTTCAAAATTCTCTTCAAAGCACAAAAACTTTGTAACTAATAAACTGAAGGGTTTTTTTTAATTGGGTGTTTGTTGTTTCTTATTTTAATTGGGGAGTGTGTGTATGTGTCTACTGGTTGTTTTTTTCCCCAGGAAAACACAATAAATTAAAAGCAAGATATAAGACAGAAATTCTAATGCAAATTTTAGTTAACAAAATCAGTGACACATGTCTGTGCTTACCTGTTTAATCATTAAAATAACTACACAAAAAAACTGGGAAGTTAGATCTAAGGAGGGCTGCTACTCTTCCTATTTACCCTGTTAAACATACATATGTATGCACATATTATATTAGACTTAGTAAAAACATTGTAAATATATTTGCACACATTTGGAAAAACATTACTGAGAGAAATGCTTCTTTATCAGAGATTGATGTGTTTGTTTTTGGCAAACCATCACCCATTTAAAGGTTCAGTGATTTCCTGTACTATTAGTTATTCTATTTGCTTAGCAAAATACTATGTAATGTTCATGGTTCATAAATCTTTTCTAAAATGTTAACAAAGGAATTTATCAAGACTTTCTTTTCCTGTATAGCCCTGACTCAGTCAAGTTGTTTTGATGTGCTGTAATATTAATCTTTACCATCTTGACATTAATTTGGGCTTCTGCTTTCCATAAATGTCTCACTTCACTGTCTTGCATAAACGTGACTATTGATTTACAAGTAAGAGTGCATTCTTTGTAGAGAAGAGCAAATTTACAAGGAAGCTGTTAGCTGACTATACACATCCATAGAACAATTTCCTCAGTGTATGTCAGGAATAAATATTTTACATTTTGTGGATAGATAAAAACTTTGAAATTGAATCAGTGTTGATAAAAGCAGAATAGCATATTAATAATATTTAACATATTATATTTTCCAGATTAAAAATATAATGCTTAATTCAGAGCTTCCTTTTTATTTTCCCCAGTGTCTGGACTAATGGACTCCTGTTGCCACTGTTCCTCAAGGAATCAAAAGGACAGCAGTTAACACCTACAACTGGATGTGCAAGTTGAGATGAATCAAAATAATTACCACACCAGCAATATGTTGTTAAATATATACTATGTACTACAACAGCGTAATTCAGCTATGAAACTAATGTAGTAATAAATAAATTTCTGTAACACCTATGAAAACTGGTTTATTTTTATCTAAACTAGTCTAATCCCTGAAAACCAGATAGGATACATCAATCCCTAAAAATAATAGCTTGCAGCATTAATAATATATTTGCATGTACCCTCTCTAATTAAAGTAAGAAATAATTATTTGGCATAGCAGGGGGAATCTAAATTTTTTAAAATATAAATAGTATGGTAAATGAAGAATGAAGGGGCTTCTCTTATAAGTGATCTCAACTGTTTTTACAAATAACTAAGTGTATTTTAAAGCCAGTAGGTATAATGCTACCTAACACATCTAAAAAGAAAGGACAAAAATAATTCAATCTAACAGCTATTTAGAAATGACAAACAATTTAAAATATTTCCTCATTGAACCAAGGTTAATTTTTTATCTTGGAAATTTTATACCAAAGAATATTAAATCCCTAAGAAATTCCCTTGGCTTTTACAAACTATCAGTTCCATGTTACTTTATGACTAAGTATAATAAATCCTTTATCACAAAATTCAGTAAAAATAAATAGTTACCCTCTCACAGAATGGCACTCTGTAAGCTGTACTGCAGATTATAGAAGAACCTAATGCTTGCATCTTCAGCTGGTTTCCTGAAAAAGTTGTATTAATATTTGTGCAGTTCTTCTCGATTTCATACTAGTTTAGAAGATTTTATCTGCTTTGCTGTACTGCTCTGTGCATTTTGAAAGTTAACTACATAGCTTTTGGTTGCCATGAACCTCTAAAATTGCTTCAGAAATGACAAAGGTCGACATCATAGATGAACTGTGATCATTGCAATCTAGTGAGGAATGTATTTAAGAGTGGTAACCCAAGAAGAACAGAGCTCCCCTTAGTTTCAAAGTAGCTGATAGCCAGTGCAGATAGTCTCAACAAAAATCCTGAGAATTATTCCATTTTTAATTTGGAGATAAAGTAACTACAAATGATTTAATTGTCACTCTTCTAATGCTGGCACTGATAAAGAATGATCTTTTTTTTTAAATAAACAAATACAATCATTTAAATTTCACAAAAATGCCTAAGGTCTCATCGCTGAAGTTGTATTTCTGGGTTATTCCTGGGCTGAGATGTTGTTCTGCAAACTTAAATACAGCCCAAAGATATACTTTCAAGGAAAAACCCCAAACTTTCAGCTTTAGAATAAAAAATTTAAAAAAAAGAAGAAAGAAGAGACTCCATGGGTTTCTGTCTTAACTCTGGATCTGAGAGTCAAACTGTGCTTTTGTTCAATGCCCATGTCCTGAAATGAGAGCATCTGAGCAGGGACAGTCTGAGTTGATATACAATGCTGTTCTCACCCAGGCATGACTTCATTAGCTAAAGCTCTCTTTAAATCCAGACAGCCCAAGCAAAATTCAAACCTCTGCAACTCATTGTATTCTAAACTTTTTTCCTTGGAAAGAAACAGAATGCAAATAAAATCAGCTATTTTCATCAACTTAATTAAATTACCCAGCTTAACTATCCCTTGCTTTAAATTTATCCAAGCAAGATTTTTCTTTCAAACTTGATGAGGCTCATAATCCTTTTAGTAATCAAATCAAGACTGAAGAACCCAAATGCTACATTGCCATTTAACACATGGTTATACAGACCATTAAATAAATACTAGTGTTCTGGATAACTTACATTTTTGATCTCAGTAGAGGAATAAACTGCAGCACCTGAAATAACCTAAATTTTGAATCAGTTTGGGGTTTTCTCGTATGTAGGAAAAGCGAGTGTTGATCTTTTCAGAGAGAATTTTTTTTTAAACCTGAAATATGGAATGGAAAAGTTTCATCTGCAAAGGAATTACTTTTAGAAACCCATGAGCAATTTTAGAAGTAGAAATAGGAAAGAGTTTCTTCTCAATTATAACACTAGCTGTTCTTACAGTAATGCCATGGACTCACTTTTTGCTTCTATTGAAATTCTTATTACCTGAAATTCTGGAAAGTAATAACTCTACTGATGGACGATGTGCCATCAAGATATCAGCTGTCCTTGATTGCTATGGATAATATTCTTATGTGCTATGCTAAAATGAGAGAAAATAATAACTTTTAAGAACCACCTTCATTTTATTGTCCTGCTTGCTTTGATAAGTTATTCTAGTTTATGTATCATCTATTAAAAATTAGCCTTGCCTCTGAACTTGATATAATAGGTTTTCTTGAAATTATAATTGACATAGCCAGTAAAAATGTTAATTTTTTAAAAGCTTTGAATACACAGTATAAATATTCACAAGTTGGAACTTGACAGTCAATAAGAAAATGCATTGTACTAACCATTTTCTATGGAAAGCTTTTGATATAAAAAGCTTTTTATGAGCAGGCTTGATCTTTTATGTGGATTTTCATTTGCAGGAAGAATATCTTCATGTTTCCCAAGCACATAAATTAACTCCATGATTTGTGTAGTAATTCAGGTTCATGGCTCAAGGAAACTGGGGGAGGCATACAGACAATTGAAAGGATGTAAAATCCTAAAGGCAGGAATCCCTACACACAAGAACCCAGAGCTGAGCAGAAGCAGGAGCCCTGAGCTTAGACCCCCAGTCAGAGAGCTCTTACAAAAGCACCACAGCCCAGAAGCAGCTGAGTGGAAGGATAACCAGCAGGCAGCCCAGACAGCTTCAGCTAAACACCTGGCTCCACTGTTGGTAAGTCCAACACACAGCTGGTAAGTCCAGCTGGCCCTGTGCTGCCCACAGGTTCCAGACATTTCAGGTTCAGTCAAGGTGCACAGCCACTTGCAGTTATGCATATTCTAGACAGAAAACTAGGAATTTATCACTTCTGTACCAAGATCCAGTCTTACAATGCTAGAATATTTTGTTAGTCTGTGCATTATTTCCTGACTGACACACTGTTAAGGGTGGACAGGCAGAAAAGCCTGAACGCAAATGAGCCTTTCTCTTGCAGTGTAAAGTGGTGGAACCCTGGAAGGCTGCTCTGCTCTTTGGGCTCTGGCACAGACCAGATATGCCACTCCTTCCACCAGTCATTATTTTAAAGAACACTGATCTGACCAAGATATGTTGTTGTGTGACCTCAGTCCTGCCAGTGTCAGTTCCACAATGTTAGTAGAATGAGCTTTTCCAGGATTTTAAGATATTGACACCTAAATTTTCAACCTCAAGTGGACTTCAGTGTAAGGTAAATATCCAACCAATGCCTAATAGTGCAATAAAAACAACAGTACCTGTGGTCATCCACAAAAGCAACAACATAGGCACCTAACCCACATCTGGAAAACCTAACTGTTCATAAGGCTACAGAAATCCAACTAGTTAAGAACAGACTTTTTAGACTTTTCTCCTAGACTTGTTACCACAAATTATATCTGCACTACACTTAAAGCCTCTATTATATCCATATTTGTGTTGTATTCTGTTTAATTTTTACCTTTTCCACATTACAAGAATTTAATTTTTTCTCTTATATTCTTCTGGAACAAGATCACCATGGTTTTGAAAACTATATTTCTGCATTTTTCTTAAAACTGTTATTTTCACATAGAACTACACATCCTTACTTTTGGTCTGATGCCAGTTATTGTTCAATTTACTGCTGTGCTACTTAGAGCTGTTGATCCCTTAAGCCCTTGGCCAGTACTTACAGGTCTGATGAAATTAGCACTACCAGTTAGTTTCCCAGTTAATAGGGTCTCTAATATATGCTTGTGATTTCAGTCCTCTCTAGTCACCCATTGAGCTGTTATCAATCTATTCCCTGTATTACACTACTATTTCAGCTCCTTAACCCTTCCTAAAGCCTTCAAGCAGGAGAGGAAAGGGAGAAAATTTTCTAAAACTCATACAAATTAAAGGCAGGTTTTCAGGCTTTCTCAGTTAGGTGCTGGTGTTTTGCCCGGATGTATGGCTCCCTGTGGGAATACAGACTGCTGAAGTGGCCCTTTGGGCATCATTGAGAGCTGTAGGTGTTGCTGGACTTGCACAGTGTAGGGAAAAAACAGCTACAGCTGTGGCTTTACCTTGCTGTCTACCCTGCTACAGCTGGACCAGAGAAAGACCTCTGCTAACCAAAGCCTTCAGTGAATTAAGGCATAAATCATAAAATATGTATTTTCTTAGCAGAGAAGGAAGTGTTTTTTCTTGCATTTGTGCTTTGCTGAACCCTCTGCAGACAGGCATATCCACAGTGCGAATCCTCTGGGTTGATATTAGCTTTTGTTCTGTACACCTATCTTTTTCCCTTAAGACCTTCTGACTGCAGAATTAAGATTAACATCTAGATGTCTCTTACTTTACATTATTTACCTCAGTTAAAAGGTAACCTGGAAAAAATTGTTTTGATTGTTTTCTCATGGTCTTGCTTGCAAAGATCAATTATCTACTAAGAAGGCATGGAATTTCTTCACTTTAACCAGTGATAAGTTCATTTATCTGTTGAATCTATAAAGACAACTAGGTATCCTCTGTGTTAAATTACTACTGTGAGATAAAGAAGTATGTTCTGGCTGCAATGTCTTTTGTGTTTTCTTTGTCAGTGGATGATGACAAGATTCATATGAAATAAGCATCAGTCAGTAAAAAATCTGAGTCAAAAAGAGGACAGATTAGGCTATCAAATACTGCCATTAAAAATGATCTTCCATAAACATTAATCTGAATACTATAAATCATTGAGTTGTCAAACGGGAATTGGAGAAAAAGGTACTAAGATGACAAAGAATGACTGTCAACACTTCTAATTTGTTTATTACTGTGGTAAAATATTGCATTCAGCAAAAGTGGCAGAGAGGGATGGCCTTCATTACTATAAGAAATAAATTTTAATTCAGGAGGATGGATGATTCTTTCTAGCTGATTCTTATTTGTTATAGATTAAGATCATTGTGCATCATTTATCCAAATGAAGAACATAAGCACAGGAAGAAAAAAGAAGACAAAAGACTCTGCCTATCCACATACATACATATGAACACAGGCATACAGATGTACATGCACATCTATTAATATGATCTATAATTTCAGAAGGCAGAAACTAACAGTCCTTATACCTTGACTTGGTTTGTAAATTATTTTAATCACACCAAATAGTAGTCCTTACTTTGGCTGCTCCCACCTTGTCCTATATATTTTTGTCTGAATCAAGTTGAGCTGATCTCTCCAGCAACTGATAAACTTTTCAAAATATTTCCTTATGTATTTTGTCTAGCCACAGACTTTTTTCAGAACTACTCTCAACTTCAAAATTAAATTTTCCAGACAAAAAAAAAACCCCACCAAAAAATAACAAAACAACCCAAAAAACCCACCCCCTAAAAAACCAACCAACACCACAGTGTGGTGAAGGGGAGGAAGACTGAGTTAGCCAAACAGTAAACAGCTTCCAATCACACCTGAACTCACAGGAGTGGTGCAATGAGAAGAAATATACTTTTTCTTTCCTTCACCTTCAGATCCTTCCTTCCCTCTGTCAGGATTAAACTCGTTGCAGTGTGGAAGCACAGCAGAGCCCATGTCTCCTGTACCACCTTGGAGGCCATGGCCAGGCTCCTGCCCTGTCACGGTGACTGATGGAGGTCTGGCAGCATCCAGGGATGCTGGGCCTCTGCTCAGCAGGAGCCCATCCTGCATGTCCCTCCTGTAGCCAAATCCCCAGGGTGTGAGGGTGGCTGAGAACAGCCCCAGTGAAGGAGCACGAAGGATGCAAGTGCCTGCACACTCTGCAAAGAGAACATTGGGAGCAGCAGTTCTGTTTAATTAACTTAAACTTGAATTGGCTCTTTTTAACTGGTGTTTGGCAACATTTATGTTAATTAAGGATGTGTTACAAGGAAACTGGTCTCGCAGCAGAAGTTTTATCAAACCCTATTACCCCATTACATCCTGCAGGATTAATTCTTTTTTCCAAATCCTGTGGGCCAGAAATTATGTTAATTAAACCAGCACTTACTTCTCTTGTTTACAAGAAGTGGTATAACTGGGTAAATTACGAATTTAATGAAGGCTTTACTTTTCCTCAAATTAATTTTTCTCTTTTTTCAATAACACTGTGTGATCAGTTATAACTGAAATCAACAGGAAAGGTTGAACTAAGTTTCCATAGAAGGAATAGTGGACTAGGTTCTGGTTTCTTCATGGAAATAAATGAACTTTCAGACATGAAAAAACACTTTCATTCTTTTTCTGCTGTAAGATGAATTTTTTAGGCCATTGTTCTTCAAATAATCAACTTCAAGGCGTGGAGATTCATAACAAATGATGTGGTCATTTTAAGTTTTCTTGGGGGTTAATGTAAGGATAGGTCCTCTCTGCCCCTAAAGGGATTATTTGCTATTTTTTCTTTGTTGCAATTTTTAAAATAAATAAGTTAGCAAGAAGTATGAAGGAAAAATTATAGCCATGGTTAATCAGGAAACGTGAGGTTATATTCACCGTGTTTCACCTCTTTCTCTGAGATGAGCTGGGGAATGTTTAAAAACTCTAATTGAAAACCATTTCCAGGGGGAAAAAATCCCAAAACAAACGAAAAACCAGAAAAGACTGTACCTACAGCCACTACACAGTTCAGGGAAATGACATCTCAGTGCATAAAAGAGCAGAGATTTTCCAAGCAGTTATTCCATGATCAAAAGTATTGTCAAGTTTTTTATTACTTCTTCAAAGTTCTTAAAGTTTCTTGAGCATGTATCTGTGTCTATAAAACGTTCACAAACACACACTGAAGCTCATTAATTTTGCATCCCCTTTACATATACGCATAATTATTCATACACATACATTAGTAAAATTCACTCTGGCCCACAAATAAAGAGGGCAGAAAATGTAGCCAGCATATGGTAAGATATATAAAATAGGACATAACTGTATTTGCTCTGTTCTGTTATTCAACATCCTAGTTTATTCTCATGGAGGATACAAATTATTCATTTTTAAGCACAATAGGAAAACATTATAATTGTTTAATGGCCAAGTGAGATTTTTCTAATGAAAGAGTTGTGAGTGATTCATTGTAATGAGGAGCATTTCTCCANAATAAATTTTAATTCAGGAGGATGGATGATTCTTTCTAGCTGATTCTTATTTGTTATAGATTAAGATCATTGTGCATCATTTATCCAAATGAAGAACATAAGCACAGGAAGAAAAAAGAAGACAAAAGACTCTGCCTATCCACATACATACATATGAACACAGGCATACAGATGTACATGCACATCTATTAATATGATCTATAATTTCAGAAGGCAGAAACTAACAGTCCTTATACCTTGACTTGGTTTGTAAATTGTTTTAATCACACCAAATAGTCCTTACTTTGGGTGCTCCCACCTTGTCCTATATATTTTTGTCTGAATCAAGTTGAGCTGATCTCTCCAGCAACTGATAAACTTTTCAAAATATTTCCTTATGTATTTTGTCTAGCCACAGACTTTTTTCAGAACTACTCTCAACTTCAAAATTAAATTTTCCAGACCAAAAAAAAA
Source organism: Alaudala cheleensis (assembly GCA_013398995.1). NCBI lineage: Eukaryota > Metazoa > Chordata > Aves > Passeriformes > Alaudidae > Alaudala > Alaudala cheleensis. Next base: position 119,919 of record VWYE01010191.1, on the reverse strand, counting down.
AAAACCCCACCAAAAAATAACAAAACAACCCAAAAAACCCACCCCCTAAAAAACAAACCAACACCACATTGTGGTGAAGGGGAGGAAGACTGAGTTAGCCAAACAGTAAACAGCTTCCAATCACACCTGAACTCACAGGAGTGGTGCAATGAGAAGAAATATACTTTTTCCTTCCTTCCCTCTGTCAGGATTAAACTCGTTGCAGTGTGGAAGCACAGCAGAGCCCATGTCTCCTGTGCCACCTTGGAGGCCAGGGCCAGGCTCCTGCCCTGTCACGGTGACTGATGGAGGTCTGGCAGCATCCAGGGATGCTGGGCCTCTGCTCAGCAGGAGCCCATCCTGCATGTCCCTCCTGTAGCCAAATCCCCAGGGTGTGAGGGTGGCTGAGAACAGCCCCAGAGAAGGAGCACGAAGGATGTGAGTGCCTGCACACTCTGCAAAGAGAACATTGGGAGCAGCAGTTCTGTTTAATTAACTTAAACTTGAATTGGCTCTTTTTAACTGGTGTTTGGCAACATTTACGTTAATTAAGGATGTGTTACAAGGAAACTGGTCTCGCAGCAGAAGTTTTATCAAACCCTATTACCCCATTACATCCTGCAGGATTAATTCTTTTTTCCAAATCCTGTGGGCCAGAAATTATGTTAATTAAACCAGCACTTACTTCTCTTGTTTACAAGAAGTGGTATAACTGGGTAAATTACGAATTTAATGAAGGCTTTACTTTTCCTCAAATTAATTTTTCTCTTTTTTCAATAACACTGTGTGATCAGTTATAACTGAAATCAACAGGAAAGGTTGAACTAAGTTGCCATAGAAGGAATAGTGGACTAGGTTCTGGTTTCTTCATGGAAATAAATGAACTTTCAGACATGAAAAAACACTTTCATTCTTTTTCTGCTGTAAGATGAATTTTTTAGGCCATTGTTCTTCAAATAATCAACTTCAAGGCGTGGAGATTCATAACAAATGATGTGGTCATTTTAAGTTTTCTTGGGGGTTAATGTAAGGATAGGTCCTCTCTGCCCCTAAAGGGATTATTTGCTATTTTTTCTTTGTTGCAATTTTTAAAATAAATAAGTTAGCAAGAAGTATGAAGGAAAAATTATAGCCATGGTTAATCAGGAAACGTGAGGTTATATTCACCGTGTTTCACCTCTTTCTGTGAGATGAGCTGGGGAATGTTTAAAAACTCTAATTGAAAACCATTTCCAGGGGGAAAAAATCCCAAAACAAACGAAAAACCAGAAAAGACTGTACCTACAGCCACTACACAGTTCAGGGAAATGACATCTCAGTGCATAAAAGAGCAGAGATTTTCCAAGCAGTTATTCCATGATCAAAAGTATTGTCAAGTTTTTTATTACTTCTTCAAAGTTCTTAAAGTTTCTTGAGCATGTATCTGTGTCTATAAAACGTTCACAAACACACACTGAAGCTCATTAATTTTGATCCATGCATCCCCTTTCCATATATGCATAATTATTCACACACATACATTAATAAAATTCACTCTGGCCCACAAAGAGGGCAGAAAATATAGCCAGCATATGGTAAGATATATAAAATAGGACATAACTGTATTTGCTCTGTTCTGTTATTCAACATCCTAGTTTATTCTCATGGAGGATACAAATTATTCATTTTTAAGCACAATAGGAAAACATTATAATTGTTTAATGGCCAAGTGAGATTTTTCTAATGAAAGAGTTGTGAGTGATTCATTGTAATGAGGAGCATTTCTCCAAGAACAGGTGTCCAGTAAGAGAAGCAGTCATAACTTGTTTTTCGGACTATGATATCCTGGATCATGAAAACAATTGAATTTGTGTTCCTGATCAAGAAAATTATAAGTGGGCGACAGTGTTGTCTTTTTCTAAAATACAAATCATTGTATGAACTAGCTCCCATCTATTAGACCACACTCGCTATATTCTTAATAATAGAGGAAAAAAAGTGGATTGGTGCACAATTCAATGAAAATTCCCAAGGGTACTGAGGGAGCTGGTGGAAGAGCTCACCAAGTCACTTTCAATTATTTACCAGCAGTCCTAGGCAACCAGGGATGTCACAGTTGACTGAAATTAGCCAGCGTGACACCCATCTACACAAAGAGCCAGAAGGAGAATTTTGGGATCTCTAGGCCTGTCAGTCTGACCTTGGTGCCAGGGAAGGTCATGGAGCAGATAGTCTTGTGTGCCATGATGTGGCATGTGAAGAACCACCAGGGATCAGGCCCAAGCATCAAGGGTTTATAAAAGGCAGGTCCTGCTTGACCAACCTGATCCACTCCTATGGCAGGTGATCTGCTTAGCAGGTGAGGGAAAGTCAGTGCATGTTGACTATTTAGACATTATTTGTAAAACATTTGACACCATTTCTCACAGCACTCTCCTGGAGAAATTGGCTGTGCACTGTTAAATATCTTTATCAGTGATCTTGTTGAGGAGATATAGGGCACCCTCCATCAGTTTGCAGACAATACTGAGTTGGGTGGGACTGTTGAACTGCTGAAGGGTAGAAGGGTTCTGCAGAGAGATCTGGACAGGCAGGACCATTGGGCTAAGGCAAATAGTATGAAGTCCAGCGAGGCCAGGTTCTGCACTTGTGTCACAGCAACCCCTGATAGCACTACAGGCTAGGGGCAGACTGGCTGGAAAGCATCCAGCAGAAAAGGACCTGGGGATGCTGGTTGACAGTGGCTGAATGTGAGCCAGCTGTGCTCAGGTGGCCAAGAAGGCCAATGGCATCCTGGCCTGGATCAGCAACACTGTGGCCAGTGATTGTCCCCCTGTGCTTGGCACTGGTGAGGCAATCATCTGTTCAGTTTTGGGTTGCTCATTACAAGAGCTACCTGAAGATGCTGAATTGTGGCCAGAGAGGGGCAATGGAGCTGGTGAAGGATCTAGAGCACAAATCTCACTCTAATTATATCTCCATAATAATAAAAGATAAGAAATTTAGAATTTTGTTATAAATAATAAAATTAATAACTGAAACTTTGAAATAAAATAAAATCCAATCCAGTTCTTTTTAACGACCAGGAAAAAAAAACTCTCTTCTACTAAAGCCAGTATTATTTTGGGTCAGAACCAATCTTGTATAATTTGCTTGATTCATTGCTTTACATGACCTTTAGTTCTGATGACCAGACATCATAATAATTAATTACAACAATAATCCATGTATTAAGCCAATCTGATTAATGAAAGGAAATAATCTTTTGTAGAGTTTTAACCTTCTAGCCTACCCCTATTTAGAATTATTTCAGCCTAAGAGGTAATAAACTTAGAGATATGTTCCATGCGAAGGCAAAAGGAAGAAATGAAGCTCTATTTTCACAAGCTATTGTGTAAATAAGATTCTCATCCTGTTCTATTGCTTCTTTTGCCATCATTTTATCACTCTTTCACATAAACTGTGTTTTCACTATGACTGTAACCTGCAAAAGGCTCAGACAAAGTAAGCCTTATTGAAATAAGGTTTATGTTAGAGATAATTATTCCAAAGAGACCGGGGGCTTGCTGTTTGTTTCCTACACAAAATGTCAAGGTTTTTTGCTTTCGGATAAAAATCTCTGATGCTATTGCTACAAAGTCAAGGTGACTGGCTCAGGTGATTACCAGGGTTTCACCAAATAAAAACATAGAAGATAAAAAAGAAATATAAGAGAGTAACAAAAAAAAAGTTGAGAAATATTATTGAACAAGAAACTGCTTTACTTCTCTGGAAAATACTATGGCAAATCAGTGAGCTGGGAAAACTTTGTGATATACATAAATGCATAAGTTAAGCCTGATCTTTAAAAAAAATAGAAATAATTCTTAAGTTATTTTGTTTCCCCCTATACTCTCTCATTTTCTTCCTCCAAATGGGACCTGTTCTCAATTAGATGAAAGTCCTTAAAACTCGTACAAGCTGAAATTTGATAAAACATACATATCACCACGTAGCCTCAGGCAATCAATAAGTGAAAATCATTGAACCATTTGTTTTATCCAAGTCACAAAATGAAATCTGCTACAAAATGCCCTGTAGTAATTATACATCTGATTATGAAACTTGATTCTTCATAAGTTCACTTCCTGAAAATGCTATTTCCTGGTCAAAGTATTTCTCAATGGATTTTAAAGACACAGATTTACTTTTATCATATCACTGTATGCTTACTGGAAAGTATCAGTGAAAACGTATCCAGACTTTTTATTGTCATTGTATTGGCTGTATTTCCCTAAGTACATTCAGAGGCATCCTTGTGAGAATGAGATGGATCTACAGGGAATCCTGCTTATCAATTTCCCTTGATTGCTCTGTGAAAGGAGGGACATGTTACTTCTGTAATCATGTAGATATGCAAATGTTTCCTGTGTGCTTAGGAACTCTGTGAATTCAAAGGTTGAGACAGAAGAATATATGAAAAAATGACAGAGGAAATGTGACCGACACAGAAGAAGGTTTACCAGCATCAGCACCTTGCTATATAAAAGTCTCTCATACCTTTCTGTGTAACCTCCCATGGGCAGGTCCACTCAGCTCTTTCTCTCATTCTTCTTGCTTCCTTCTGCAGTTTCAGCTCACTCCTACCTGTCCCCAGCACAGCCACCTTACCCTTTCTGTCCCTCACACAACCACCTGTCCCTTCCTTCTCACAGAACAGCCCACAGACTGAAACTGACTCTACCACCCAACTCACTCTTTTATCACACCCAGAGCTGTGAGGGCAAGGCTGTTCACAATCTTTGGTAATTAACAGAGCTGCAATATATCGGGGGCAAGATTGCCTTCAGTACTATCTCTGTCTTCCCACAGAGGAGTGCAAAATAGCTGCTGAATCACAACATGAAGTATTGCAACCTAGCAAATCAAGACACTTACCATCTCCCTTTCTGCACAGTTTCCTTATCCATTATCTAAAAGTGAAGATATTCGTGTCCATTCAGAATTTCCCCCTATTAATACGATAGTTTAAATGTATTGGATCTTACATAGTTAATGCTACTATCTACACAGGCCATCTTCCCCATCTATGTGGTGAGAATACAGAAAACTGCATTTAAATAAGTGCTTCCTGTTTTGAAAAGTAGTGTAAAATAAGACACAATAAACTAAAAAGGAAAACTTTGCACATTGCTTTAAAAAAAAACTTATGTTAACATGGTCTCAGATTGATTTTTTTGCTTCAGTCAGTTTTAATGTGTACTCTGTCTTTTGGACAACAGATATATACTCCATATAATAAAGAAAAAGTTTTATTTTGACCAAGAATTATATGGATGTACAAATATGAACTGTAAAGTAGATTTAGAAATAAATCTGAGTTGGAGAATTTCCTTTTAACAACTCATGAAACCTGAGCTCCTGCAATGTCTCTACTGTGCTAAATTAAGATTATTTTTTGTTTAATTGCATTTTCCCATTAGAATGTTACATACATACTTTTCCTTTTAAGAGGCAATTTTTGACTAAACTTGTAGTTCTCATAATGATTGTACTCATACACCAATAATCACGTGCCTTTCTCAAAAATCTCTTGGTTACAAGAAAATTAGTATCAACCCCAAGTGATTTAAAGTCACCTACCAAGGCTTGGAATGTCCCCACAGTTTAGAGCACAAATCTGTGCTCAAGAGAGAAGTTCTAACACAGAAATTAACCAGACCATTTTTCCAATACAAGAGCTAGATACATTTTCTGTTCCTTTCTTACTGAAAGTCTCTTTTTCTTTCTAGTTTACTGACAATGACTAGTTTATCTAACTTCCAACCGCAACAACAACAACAGCAAAAGCCTAAATGAAAACCAATTTTAAAAATACCACTACAGGAAAAGGATTCTCTTCATATAGCAGTTTCAAAATAGTGTTCAATAATTGCTGTAGCTTTGTTTTGTGTGAACACAATCCTTGTGCTACTCATCTGTCCCATAAAACAGGATAATTCTACCTAGACAGCTCTAACTTAGTAAAGCACATGAACAGAAATGTCATGGCTTTTTTCCTCTTCTTTCTGCTTTTCTGATTAAAAAAACCATGTACAATAAATTAACAAGGAAACTATAATAGAACAAAAAGAAAACAACAACAAAGAACTGACAGATAGAAAGTCAATTCTGATAGCCTTTAACTTTCCCTGACAACCCATCTTGAAGTTCATGGTAAAAAGGTAGGAGATAAGTAAAGAGAGGAAATCAGCTGTCAAAACTTATGCCACAGGAATCTGAGTGTGAAGCCAGGCATGGAAGGCTGAATCATTCTTTGAAAAGTGGAGTTTTCCTCAACTTCAAGACTTTTTGACTTAAAATAGCCAGCTGTTCATTGCATGTGAGCAGTGTGTGTATAAGCAAATCACCATAGAAAGTGAGATAGATTTTGACAATTATCCAGATTATTCATACAACAGAAATTACCTAGCAAATGAAGAAGCCAATACTGGAAATTCCTCTGTCTACCATTTTAAAGGAGTGTATGAATCGTTATTAAAAATGTTTGAAAATACTGCCTTCAGTGTCCCTTTTTATTAAGGAGTGGTAAAAAAACATGTTTTCTGTCTTAACAATTTTATCTCTGTCATAAAGAAAAGGTTCCCATGCTATACAATAGCTTTATTTGCACTATTCCTAATGTAAAAGATTTATAAGCTTATATTTCTAACCTTTTTAAAGAACTCCTCAAAAAGAGAAAAGGCCATACACATTCCCAAGGTCTAGTCGGAATTTACCAAAGAGTTCAGTTGCACCTGGAACTATAGATTTTAATATTGTTTCATTCCTAAGGCTTATCTCTTCATCTCATTTTATGTTAACTCCATTACCCAAAAGAAATGAAATGAAAAATTAAGGCATGATGCATGATTACATAAACTTCCAATAAAAATATAATCACTTTTTCGTTCTCAGATAATTAGGGACCATAATGTATCACCTCTTATAGAGGTTAAAAGAAGTTAATTTTTAAATGTATATAACTGATCCCAGTAAATGCAAAAGGGGAGTTTGAAGAAGTTGGTCTTGTTTTAAGATAAAGTTTAATCATTCCTGATGAGAAAAAAAACTATTAAGTAATCACTTCCCTGAAAATAACAGGGAAATTACCTCCGCAACCCATAAGGTCCCTTGTACTTGAGTGTATTGGCAAGAGGAGTTGCACCATATAGATACATTTTTAGATTTATTCTTTGCTTCTCAAGGGGTCTTACCACAAGATTAGAGAAATGTGAATGCTTGGCTACAAGCTCTGTGTGGTGGGAAAAAGAAGAAAGAGAAAAGGTGAGACCTCAGAAATAATTATCTACAGTTTCCTTAAAGAGCTGTGATCTGACACTCTCAAAAGCAAAGACTGAAATGAGTAAAATTATATCAAATCATATTTATATTTTTTTCTCATTAATAATTTATGTATCTGTAGAGGACAGATGCTGTATAATACACAAAGGGAGAGTATCTAACTCCTCTGCTTCACGACATTGCAGTATTTCTCAGTAGAAGTTAGTGTGTTTTTCCAGTTGATTTTCTCTGCTGGACAGGCCCAAGGAGAGGTGAGGATCTGGTCATGGTTCTCTGTTTTGCAAAGCAAAATTTCAGGGTCTTAAACAGTGAAAATCAGAATTAATGAGAAAAGTCATGATTCAGTGTAAGATATTAAATACCTGCGAGGATCTGAGGACCATTTCAGAAAAGGCTAGGGAGATCTAGTCTTGATTTATTACAGTCCAATAGGTTTCAAAAATGTGTGGTAAACTATGGGAAACCGGATATCTCTCTGGTTCTCCTGATGAGCAGGAGCCTGGACGGGGGGGTATGTCCTCCTCAGCCTGCGTCAGAAACACTGGTGGCTTTTGGTCTCAGCCCGTGGGAAGCATTGCCAGAGCTGTCTGAGGATTTGGAGATCACAAGGGTTTGATTGGTGTGATTTTTGTTATGTCACTGTGTGAGAAAGTAGGGTTTTTAGATTTTGCTAAATAGATATAATGGGGCCAAGATGGAGGCAGATCAGTGTGATAAGAGCACATATTTCTGTCTTCCTTTTCCTCTTCCTCTTTGCAAAGGGTGATGGGTTTTTAGGATTGGTGCAGGTGCAATTTCCCTATATGACATGGGTTTTATTTATTGGTGTTTAGAGAAAAACAATGTTAACGTAGTTTAGAGTATAAAAGCCCAGACACTGTCATGGGTGGGAGAGAAACCATCTTTCCAGCTGCTTGTGAACTTCATGCTGGACAGAAAGAACTTAGAGATAAGATTTCTAAAATAAACATCTGCAGTCCGCAGCCCAGATGTTCTCCGATTTCTTCTTTCAAGCACGGGCCGGTGAGAAGAAAGATTTACACTGCCGGGGTTAATCTCAGAGAAGAGATAACTCCGACAGTAAACACCACTCCCCTATGGATTCCTGCCTGGCCATAGAACACAAGCTTTCCAGCTGAGTGGGTGCTAGGGATCAGGAACACCAGCCCATCCCACCTGCTCTACCAATGTGCTGCCAAAGACTTGGGGAACCACATCTGCTTGTCACCCAGCCTTACTCAGACTCCTCATTGAGATGTGGACGTAGGTTTTGTTTTGGAAAGGAGGGAAGTTATTGGAATTGGTGTAGGCCTGTTGTTTTGCAAAAACATGAGGAGAGACAGCCCACCATCGCTCAGGTGGAATGCTGTCTCACAACTACTGCTTGCCCTGCTCCCCTCTCAACCCAAGGAATTTGTGACTAAATGTTAGGGGAAGTTGCTCAAACCCCAAGCATTTTATAACAAATCATGAAGTGTAGGCATATGAATCAAAAAGTTATTTAATTCTTACAATCTTCAGGCTATTTGCCTCAGAGTCACTGCACTGAATAATTTTGGAAACAAATAATTTTTGATACATTAAAATTTGAGTATTAAACTGTAGACACATAATGTACCATGAGGTATAAAAATTTAGTAGTGAAAGAATAGTTTGATGATGCTTTTCCTATCCCTTACATCAAATATAGCATCTCTTGAAGCTTTTTTCTCTACCACAAGCTGTATGTTTTGCACCCAGTAATACACTATCAACATTAGCTGTGTTCCTTGAAACTAATAAAGGAAAGAGTGCCTCTGAATCATAACTCTGAGCTACAGTTGTTTAATTTAACAAATGGAAATCAATTATTTTAGAAATATCAGATGTCACATTACATTTGTTTCAATGTATTAATTTCCATTAAACTTCATTGACTTGAGATAATTTTAATGATTCTTCCCCTCTGGGCAGACTATCACTTCAATTTCTTGGAGATAAAGGGTTTTTTCAATTAATTTTAAGACAGTTTAAAAAAAAAATTCTCTCTAAAGAAATTGTATGGAAAAGGCTCAGAGATGAAAAAGTATTTGGGTTAAAGCCTTGATTTTGAGTAAGAGGTGTTATATCTATTACAGAATTCCAATCAGTTTGTCTTTTGGCCTGCACACATTTGCTTGTATGCCCTTTCTAAAGAAAAAAAAAAGAAAGCTAAAATTATGGCAAAACCGTCACTTCTTACATTTTTTCATTTCACTGTATTATACAGACACTTCACACAGGAATGACAGCCAGACATGTTTTATGTGGTATCATTCCTTGAGAATTCACACGCATTAACGTATATTTTTAAGGACTGTAATTTAACAGGATGTAATTGATATGCTAAAGAGTAATTTTTCTCCTGCTGAAGACCTAGGACTTCCTTTCATTATTCCAGACTCCCTTTTGCATCAATCACTTGTTTTCCTGGGGTGCCTCATAAAGATTTGATTGCAATCAAGTGCCTTCTAGGCCATGTGGCCAGTTCTTCATCTCTGTGAATAACAGAATAATGTAAATACAAGATTACATTACTTTTAAAGAGTACCATTCACTGCTATTCTTATTTCTCACATAACACAATATTATCAAATGCTTTCCCGCAATTTAAAGGTGAACAGGATTTTAGGTGCCACCTTACCTATATAAAAGCTTGTTTCTATTTCACTCAAACTTGGGCAGTCCCCAGCTGGAATTTTGGGTCATGAGTACCATGCAGCATTGCTCACTCCACTCTACAAAATCTGCCTCTGAGATTCTTGAGTTACCCACACCTACTCTCCTTCCAGCTTTCTGGCTGAACCACGACACTTCTCTTGAAGTTGAAAGAAATATTTTCACTCTAACTGAATAACCAGCTTGCCACCTGTAATTTTCAGCTGCTGCAAATTTTTACCCTTCATCTCTTGTCTGAGGTTAGAACCCATCTAATATTTGTTCCCATAGGACCTATTGAATGAGGCTTTCCTCATATCTCTCAGGGGCATCCCATGGGGTGATCTACTGTTTGATCTCCAGTCTTCTCTGGGGGAAAAACCCACCCCTCAAAACAAACAAACAAACAAACAAAAAGTCTTGGAGAAATATCATCTAACCTTGAATTATACTACCTTTTTAATCCCAGCTGTACCAGTTTGGCCTCAGCAGAACTCTTCAGACCTTGACACCAGAAATTAATCAGAAGCTTTGCCAAGCCTGTTTCCCAAGCATAGCTCTCAAAGAAAGCAACAAATCCTTCTCCTGAGTGGATCACAAGACAAAGTCACTCACCACTCTTATCTGGGAGCTGAGTATTCCCAGCAGAGCACTGCTTTTAACTTCACTTTTCCTGTTCACTCTCCTGTCAAAAGAGGAGCTATTCTAAACCTCCACAATCGTCTGGGAAAAGGAAGCAGCTGGCTGTCTGCAGGAAAGGGCAGCTTAGGGAATTTCCCAAAGGACAGAAATCAAACCCATCCTGTCGTGTGAGCATGTTTGATGCCAGGGTAAGTTCTGAAGACCTGTATCGCAGATATCAAAGTTCAAATGATCCACAGGCTTTAATCCCCCCGTACAACAAATATCTTTTGGCCCAATACTTTCAATGGGAAAACCACTGGAGTTGTGTACTGCCGTGGTTTAACACTTTACAATGAGGCTGTTCCATATTAGGCTTGTTGCTGCCTAAGAAAGCAAGAAGTATTTGGTCAATTTAATTTCTAAGCTGAAGGACAAGGAACATGTCTGTTCACATGAACAGAGCATGATATGCTGTCTTCCCATGTTTAAGTCTGTCCAGACAAGTGGGTTTCCCCCGTTTTCACCAACAAATTATTAATGCAGACAAAATGGACACAGAAATGAAAATGTGCTTACATCACTTCAGTACGTCTTCTTTCCTTTCTCCCCTGAAGCCACAAGCATAATTGAGACAGAATTTGTTGCTTTTTGCTATTCCACATATTCTCACTAAAAGGAATGGCAGTTAAATTAAGTACTGGTATAAAGGCAGGAAGAATAAAGAATACTAAGACAGGGGAAAATGTTGCTTAATGTTTATGAGGTATTTAACACTGGTCTCAGTAATACAATACTATTATTTCTGTGTAAAACTGACACTAAGTAATTTAATGCCCATTATATTGCCTGAAAATTATCTTAATCCAATAATGGCAAATGAAAATTCCACCATGGTGTCTGCATTTACTAGTCCAGAGTTTTCACACATGTTATATGCTTGAGAGATTTTAATTATGTCTCAGAAATGGACCTTAGAGTAATAAAATGTTATTCTTTTGAATGGGAAATTGTTCTTTTCCCTCTGCCTTCTTAATTCCTTCCTTTTCTTTTTTTAATTGATTTTTTATTCTAATCATCCAAATGGTAAGTGACAGAAACTTTTCCTATCTCTGAAAAAAAATTACTTCTAATAAGATTTAAATGGTTTAAGAAGTTCTGGGCTACACCTTTCTCCCATTCAGGCTTATCACTGTAAGCTTATTAAGGGCTGAATAAAAGACTTACCAGCTTGACTTAATATCCCTTTGTGAGATGCTTGAGTTTCTTTTCTCTCCCCTTTCCCCAATGTACTCTGCTTTTTCTACTGGGACAATGATTTTAGTGAATCCATTGAATATCACAATAGCAGGATATTTCTGCCTTTCATGAATGTAATTGCCTTCCTGATGAAGTAGTGTGTACTGCAATATATTCATTTGCAGCAGTATGTGGGAAAGAAGAAGCAGGGAGAAGACTGTTTTTTTCTACAGGCTTTTTGTATTAAAACCTTACATTAAGTGAAACCCAGGGTATTTTAATAGCCAAATCCTGTAAAGGTTATCAGTGCTAAAGTAAAGCTTCCAGAGTGAAATGCAGACCATGCTGTTTGATACCTGAGCTTCTAATGCTGTGTTGGACAGGATCGCAGCAATGCGAGGGAAGCACCCCAACTACTTGTCAATACAGTCTCTTTGGGACTGTTCTGGCCCAACAGTTTTGTTCAACTTCTACAAAAGACCAGCTGGTTTTATTCCTCTGAGCCTAGTCTGTAGCCTGGCTCAGACATTTGTTAATGAGGAGAAAGTTTTAGGTCCCAGTGTAGACCCTGTTCCTTCTTATGAATTTTACACCAAGCCATAAGAGCTCAGCAATTCTAAGCAAAAACATACAGGACTGTCATGGAAATGAGAAAATGAAACATGGAGCTCCTGGATTTGTGGAGACAACAATTTTGACATTGCCCTCTAAATTGCTGCCTGAACTGCTAAACATATTCTTAGGAGAATAAAATCTGGTATATCCTTACTTTTAAATACTCAGTGAGTCTCAAAATAAGGAGTCACTGAAACATATTCTTCATTGTAAATTGAAAACACTAGAGGTAAGTGCCCTCTGTATAATATGAAAAGTTACATCTTTCAGCAAAAATCTAATTTGAAATATCCAGATTTAATTATATGATAAATTAGTTCTCTGATGAGAAAAGGACAATTATATATATTTTTTTTTTCTATAGCATGATTTTCCTTCCCCTAACAATTAATGTGATTTTTGTGAATCACAATTTCCTACATATCAAAGTCTACGGCTTAGTAGGAAATTTTTGGAGTACAAGGGCTCATTCAAACAATATTTTCAGACCAAATAAACTCACACATTCAGTACTTCACTACTCTATAACATTTATTTTTCACCTCCTCATCTGAATTTCTCAAATATTACTGTCTAGCTTAAGTCATAGCAGATAATTAACTTAAGACTTAATGGTCAAAGGACCATTTCATTTGGTTTTCCTTAGCATCTGCCAGCAATATTTACACCTAGGGACACTGAGCTAGCATGTGAGGAATAATCGGCCTCTTTATAAATTTTTTGACTTTTTTTTTCTTTTTCCATGTGACTACTCCTAACCTTTTGCTAATATCTTCATTTATTACTGAGCTAGACTTTTAGAAGGTGAACCAATTCTATTATGCTCTGACCCTCCTTTTATGTCTCTCTGACTGGGGACTTAAATTCCACATGGAAAGGATGGCTGCAAGCTGTGCTCCTACTGCAGCTGTACTCCACCTCAATACCTATAGCTGAAATCTTCTGTAATTGAAAAGTTGTTGGTGAACTTCCCAAATAGCACAAATGAGTATTATTCATTTACCTTTATCTGTGATCCAGAAATTATAATTAGTTCCAAATTCTAGCTGGATGCTTGCCTAATGCTGAGTTTCTCTTATGAAAAGGGTTATTATTTATTGATTACAAAAATTGTTTTTCTGTTGATTCTACCTTATACATTAATTGAGCTGCCTTCAGTCCAAAATTTCCTTTTTAGTCTTTATTGCCTCTCTATGTTGGTTTTTCTCAAAAGGCCCAGGGTTTTGTTTCTGTTCCCTCTTTGGATGACTGATTAAGTACTCCTTTTCACTTTCAAATTCAGGGTGTATCATCAATGTGTGTTCAATGGAATGACTTAAAAATTGTCTTTACATAAACATTCATTCTTGTAAATATCAGCTTTGGGACCAGAGGAAAACAAATATAATAGACTCACAAGAAGGATTGGAATAAATTTTATTTTTAAATGAATATTCATAAACACTTTTTTCACTGTTTAAATGATTATTCTAGACAAAAAAATAAAGGATGACTAGAAACAAGACTGAAAAATTTAAAATATTACAGTCCCAAAGTGAAAATTTATCAGCATTGGATGCCATATAGCATAAAATTAACCTTTTACCCAAAAAGCAATACTTTGAGGCACTCACTTGAACAGAAAATGAAAAATGACAAGTTTGACAATATTGTTGTTGTGCACTTCCAGCATATCCTGGTTTTCACTGAGTTTTATTTTGCAGTTATATGTTTGCATTTCACATGATTGTGCCCAAGTAAGTATAATTTTAGCAACATCATCAACAAATCCTTAATGCAGCTTCAAAAATTTTTTAAAGAGAGGGCTAGTTTTTACATTGAAATAGCACCATCTGCTCAGCTGTAAAAAAAAAAAAAAATGTAAACTGCAGAAAGGATATTGCTCACAAGGCATCCTGGTTCAAGCAAGAGCAGAGGCACCCAGACCTGTTAAATTTCAATAAAATGTTAAGTTTTATTAGACCTTGTACACCAAAGAGCTGGCAAATACTTTTTAGGTTCAGATGGCTCCTAAAAACCTCAGCTCTGAAGAGATTCAAATGTTCAAACTCAAAAATAAGCCTCTCCCATGATGCAATGTTCATAGGGACAAGTATTATATTTTATTAGAGCAACTAATATAGCTAGAGAATAACAAGCTTTAAGGCATACAACATTTTTCTCTGTCAACTTCTGCATCCTTCTCTCTCTCTGAGAAGCTGCAGAAACTTCTTTGCATCAGAGGAAAATAATGTTTAAGAATCTCATACATTTTAAAAACTTGGTGAAAATAAAATGAAAATTAAGAGACTGCTGCATGGCAGTAAAATACTAAAAAATGAAATAAAGGGAACATTTTGAAAAGTGTGAGTATGTTTATATTCACTGATTCAACCTAAAAATTTGACAACAAACCAGCACTCTATGGCTTAAAGACAGATGTCCTCCAAAGAACAAAAGATCAGGAAAATCAGTTTTGTTCTTAGAAGGGCAGCAGAAAACACTGAGTCATTTTTCTCTGCCACACGCATTTAGCAAGTTGATGTCTGTTCCCTCCATGTGAAAAAGACTAAATGCCCTGTAGAAATTCTCATTCCTAAAAGATAATCATGTTAGGCTTGAAAAGTAGACTTGTAACTTTTAATATCTGTCTACTGTTGAATGAGCTTTTCTTAGCCAGAGAAAGGCTGCTAAAATCACAAGAATGAACATCTTTGCAGAACCCAGAAAGGATTGTGGAAATCCCAGCTGTTCCTCTATCTGATTATGTCATATTGTTGCAAAAGCTGGAAAATACAGTAATAAAAGAACAGCCAAGAAATCTCCAAAATCGAAAAGTATTAACATAGTAAGCAGTTGGATTTTTAGCTTCTTTTTCTTGATCAAGTCAGGTTAAAATGGCCCAGTGTGTAGTCTGCCACAAGAATGCACAACAGGATGCACTGCCTGGATGGCAAGATGGTTTCTCCTGTTGAATACAGTGATCTTGATACCTCTCTGGGTTATTCTGCCTTTTTATCCCTGCAGGGTAAGCCAATGACTTTCCCAACAGTTTAAATAAGAAAGTTTTCCTTCTCGAATCTACTCCCTGGTTAGCATTCATATGGAAGTTCAGTTAATATGTTATTCATAACTCTCCCTTGTCCCCCGATATTAAAAGTATTAAAAGCTCTTGTAGCATTTTTCTGCCCCATTCACACAATGAGCTTTTATTACCCTTTTGTTTCCATATCATGAAAACTGTAGTGTGGCTTTTGAAGCCAACTCAGACTCACAAAGGTAAAGCTTTTGTGAGGTTGCTGACTTTAAGATTCAAGTGGATGGAGTAAATGCCCTCTTCCCACTCAGCTGGTATTTAAATGCCTTCCTAATGCTCTCACAGAACCCAAGCCATCCTATTCATTGTATGCAAAACTCCAAACCAGAGTGGAAAGCAAAGCCAAGCAGCAGTTAAGTGAAAGGGGATCTGTGCTGTGGGAGCAGAGCGTGTCCCTCAGGCAGCAATGGTTGCCTGATTGAGAGACATTGGGGAAGGCTTTTGGTCCCCACAGTTGCACCACTTTGTATTTGGAAAGGAAATTTGGCCCTACTGGAGGGACATTTCCTAAATGTTAGTGCCAGCAGAATCCATGTTCAGCAGCAAGTCATCTGATTTCTTCATTTCCCTCTCTGCAAACAGGCTGGGTTACTTTGGCTCTTATCACTGAAACTTTTGACACTGAGTAGTCTCACTGAATATTGAAGAGAAAAAGAGATGCAGTCTTTTTTTACAGGCAGTGAAAGTTTCTTCAGGCTTTCCAGAGGCCCCCACATTTCTGCCAAAAGAATGATGCTTCAAGCAGACTCTTCTATGCTGCCTCCCACAAAAGTTGGGATTCCAAATTGTTCTCATCACTGTCCAAAGCAGCATTTAACATCTGCCTTTGGCGTTTTCATATGAACTCTTAAGTCAGGTGTAGCACTATGCTAATGAAGTGTCAGATAGCTAGGGTCTCTGAGAGTTTTTGATAATGAATTTGCAGAGATTATAATCTTAAAGATTAGTTTCATTTAAAAAAATCTTGGTAGTTTTTAAAAGGAGACTCTACATTTGATGAATTAACACATAATACTATTATATATCCATATCTGTTGAGGTTTGCTGTTATATTGACAACTAACAGAGCAACTCAGGTCATGAAATTGTTTCATGCTGGTGTTGCTAAGCATCTGATGGTTTTACACTGATCATCATAATTTCAAGCAAAATTTCACAGTCATTGAAACAAGAAAATAATTTTTAAGTGAGAAAGAGGAACAGATGCACCACTACAGTAACTGCCACACGTACATGACATATAAGACCAGTTAGTTTAAGAAAGAGCTTTGGACATATTTCAAGGATCAAAGTTTTGGTGATACTGAATAGAATTTATGCTCATTTTTATTCTGCAGTTTGTGAAAAACACATTAGCAGATTAGTTTCTATTCCAGTAGGCAACTTATAAAATATTTGGGTGGCCAAAAACTACAGATCAATTTTCCAGCATTTGCATGTTGTACCATGCCCCATTATCCCCAAATATTATAAAATATTTAGTCAGATGTAAATATCCTACTTCTGGGCTCACTAGCTTAAGTGAAAACGAATGCTATTTATTTGTTAGACATTACCCCTGTTTCACTGGTGAAGTGCAAAAGTGCTTTCAAGGAGAAATAAATATAGTGTAAGCACAGTTTTGGCCAAATATACAGAGTGAAAACTATTAATTTGGATCACAAGCAAAACAGCACGGGAGATTTCACTTTTGACTGTTAATACTACTGCTTTGTTCTAACACAGTTGTTATTATCGTCACCATATTAAACCAACATATGAGTCCAGGCTGAAAGAAAGATGTTTTTTTAATTTGGGACATGAACCTTTTTATTTTTAATGGGAGAAACTATTTATGAAAACTAAGCATTGCTTTAAGTCTTGTTCTGGAAACATAGGAGTGAATTTGTGAAAGCATAATTGATTTGCTAGTTTGATAATTTTTGATTGTTGTTTCAAAATACTGGGTGCAATTCTAAGAAGAAAGAAATGAGAATTTAATCATTGATGTCATAAATTAAGTTCTGTGTTTGTGGAAAACCATAGTTAGAACAGTCACATTTAGACTACTGTATGTAGAAAAGAAACAAATCTTATGTTTGATAGAAAGGTTTTAGAAATCTGTTCTACTATTTTGAGACACTCCTCCTTTTGGGACATAATGTTCTGGTTATTGATTTTGGTTATCACTATGCACTGACAATTCATAGCTGAAACAAATTTTCAGGAATTTTCTGGCTTTGATCAGTCTCAAGTAATAACAGTTTGGATTAAAAGGACAATTTTGTACATCTGGTCTCTTTTCCATTCAGCTATGCATCACTACACAAGGCATTCAGAAATTAGCACTCATTATACAAACCTGATAACTTTGGACTTTCATGCCTTCTGAGCAAGTAAGTGTCTTTTGTGTCTTGTAAGTAGTGATGTTCCTGCTGACTTACTAGGAGCCTCATGAGTCATTGCCTCTTTCATGCACAATTCAAATGTTCATCACACTCCATTGTTTTACATAAAATTTTGTGACAAAAATGGAAATAGCATTGCTCAGATTTTTCCCAAAACAGTTAATTTAAATTAAAAAAACCCCTCAATTTACCTAGCTCAAGGTCAGCTCCCTTACATAAAGATTAATGCTTTTAATTTGTGCTAGCTCTGAACAGCTCTGTATGTTTCTGGAACCAGGGGATGTTCCATGGAAACCCATACCATGCCAACCCATTGTCAGGCCAGGAAGCAAGTTTTCTTTTGGCACAACAGTGGTCAAAATAGCCTTTGGAAGGCCATCAGAGCATGCAAAAGATGATCAGGTAGACTCACATCTTCCTTTGGGATATAATTTCCATTTCTTTCCTCAGCACCACAATAATTATGGAATATTGCAAGCCAGATGATACCTTTTGAAGCAAATTATTTAGTCATTACTCTGACAGTTATGAAAAAAAAAACTTTAGCAGTTAAACTGGACAAACACAAAAAACCTCCATTTAGGAAATCAACAAAAACATTGCACAGACAAAGAAAACAAAAAACCTGGACCCTTTATTAATATTTGAAGTAAGTCATTGAAGCATGATATTTGTTCTAAGCCCATCAATATTCGGAAATTAGAGGTAACAAAGTGGCAAGAACAGGCTGCTCAAGCAGATAGGAATATGTGTATCACTAGGCCTGTTCTCATGTTTTCTCTTAAAATAGGACCATTTTGGTGGTGCTTACAAAGCCCAGCCTTGGCAAAGGTGCCTGGATAATGATTGCCTGAGGTAACATGAGAGTTCACAGAGCTTGCAAATGGCAAGAAATTACTGTGGAGGAAACACAAAGGAGGAAGGGAAGTGTAACTGAATCCTGGACATCTGTAACTGTGTGGAGAAAGAAGAGGTACCAGAGCAGCAGTCAAAATCTGATTTGATGCTGTCACCCCACCAGCAGCAGGTCATCTCTGTGTACACCAGACAGCTTAAGATCACAGACTGTATAGTCAAAAACCACTCCTTCCATGTTCAATGAATTTAAGGAAAAAAAATATGAAAATTAGAAATATTTGAGGAACATTTATAGGGAAAACAGACTTTTAGCTTCCCCAGTAAGCACCTGAAAAACATGAATTCAATTCAAATATCTTTGGAAGCGCATTCTTCTCTTGAGTACTACTTTATTTCTCATTAGCAATCAAATTATTGGCAGATGCTCAACAAACTGTCCATCCTGATTATTTATCTATTCCTTCTGGAGCCCTTCTGATCACATTAAAATAAAGAGCAAACACTAATTAAAATTTGATGAGATCAGCAGCTTCTCAAAAATGTAGTAGACAAGAAATTAACCTAAATTTTTCAGGATGCATTTTTCATGTGTTTAGAATTTGAAAATATTACAAAACACAAGATCATAGTAATACCTAAATGGTTGTCAACTCAAAATATTCAAAGAGCCCGGGAGTTCTTTGATTTAGGGAATTTAAAGAAAAAAATTAAAGTAGGTGCATTTATTGTAACCATATGCAGAGATGCATTTGAATCTACTCATGTATCTAGATTTTTTTTTTCAACCTTGGAGCTGAAAACACGTTTAAAAAAGAATAAAAAAATTATTCTCACAAGATCAAAAGAATCTAGGTGTGAAAATCAGAAGCTATTGAGAAGCATGTAATACTACCAGGAGACCTCTCAACTGTTTTCCATACCACTCAAAAACCCAGATATTTTCTTCTAATTCTTTTCTGTCTCCATTAGAATAAAATACATTCAAAAGTGAGATGCAAAATGTGCCATTAATTTTAAATATTATCCTCTATTTCTTCATTTGATTATGACACATTTCTAGAGAGATCTACTCCTGTCTTCCTTATTTTGCTGGCTCTCTTGAAGAGAGAGAGAGATGGCTCAGAGACGGTTAATTGAAACATTTCATCATGCTTGCATAGTGCAGCAATATTATTTGAACACTTTGACATAAACTATCTAGTTAATGCAAAGTGAAGTTGATTAAATTAATCCAGTGACTCACAAAATGTATCTTTTGAAAACTGCCTTCAATTTGACAGTAAGAATTAATCATGCTTGAATTGAAATCAAAACAAAACAAGAAGCATGTATTTTCCCTTTCCCTTTCCCTTTCCCTTTCCCTTTCCCTTTCCCTTTCCCTTTCCCTTCCCCTTCCCCTTCCCCTTCCCCCCCCCTCCTTGAAATCTTCAGGCATTGAGAAAAATCACCTACAAATATTTCTATGCTCTGTAGTTACTCAAGTGTAGCAGCTAAAGATATTGAGAACCCTGATATTGAGGGAAGTTGGAAAAATGAGCAGAAGAAGGCATGAAGTTTCCAAATTGAATTAGCCACTGGGAGCAGAAACAGTTTCCTTTGGTAGCAGCTCTGTCATGAGGAACATCTAGCCCTGTCTCCCACTGTCAAGTTAACATCCAACTCGAGGGTGTAGAAACCACTGTGAAAGGAGCAAATGGGATACTTCCCACCCTTTTCTGCAAAAATCTTTTGATTACAGGTAAAAATAAAACTGTCTTTCATTCTTTCTTTGTATCTTCAGGCAACCCGTGGGGGCATGTTTGGGGGTTAAGAAAGGGGAGTTGCTTCATTTTTCACCACTGAGTGATCTAAAATCGTCTGTACCTGAAGATTTTATGAGTGCATGCAACCATCTTTGCTGAAGAGCTGAGGAATTATCAAGTTGATCAGTATTTTGCAGTGTTGTGGTAATAAAGTTTGGATCCTCAATATAGATGGTTTTTTTCAATGTATTGCAACTACTAGTCCATCAGGTGAGCTCAAAATATCAATTTTATGATGGTATGTTCAATTAGATTTACTTGATGTAATTTGTCCCAGAACTTCTGCCAAAATATCTGAAAAAGTCAGATAAAATGAAAGTGTCCTGACATTTCTTAAGAAACCGGTGTCAGCATAAGTTACTGTGCAATACGAGATAGCATGCAGATTTAATCTTTCCCCTTCCTGCTATTTTAAACCATTTACCAGTTTTGCCAGTGTATTTTTATTTTTGATCCATATGGGCTTATGAAATGCACCACATAATTCATTTAGAGAATTGACTGCCAATGATTTCTACCTCTGGCACAGGACTCTGAAGCATGATATAGAGCTTCAATTATTTGTCGGGTGGACAGGAGATAAACTATATGGGTATGGTGCCATGGAATGGCATGGAGAGTTCAGAGATGTTATATTGTCATCATCCTCAACCTCTGCAAAGGTTAAGGATACCAAAGCTTTCAATGATCAGCAGAAAATTTAAGTGAAAAGTGTTCCTAAAATAATCAGAAAAAATCCTAAATGGATAGTACTGAATATACTTTTTTTTCCTTTACAAAACTGTCTATTTTGAAATGTTTTAAGTACACTTAAGGGATACGCAGATCCATGGTTATAAATGTTCTATATTCAAAAGGAAAGATTCTGCTGAGGTAAATAACAGTTAGAGGGATATACAGACAAAAATCTCAGTAGAATATCAAGAGAGAACACAGAAATAGACACAGGTTGTTGCCATAGGAAGATACACAGAGCTTTGTTTTCCTTAATAAGTTTTGATACAGGATAACTTTTAGGCTAGAATTCCCTAGTTATATTTAACAATGTTTACTATTATTCAGTTAGAGAAAATTAATCTTCAAGATATTTAACTTGTTCCATGTATTCAGAAAATTTCAATTTTCCCTTCTTTGAATCATTATTCTTTTGATTTTCCACAGTTTTATTTTTCCATTTAAGTCCTTCTCTTCATGCCTTATGATGCATGAGTCACTTTTATGCATCATTTTCTGCTAGCTTTCTTTGCACTTTTTGGCTTTGCATCAGATTCTCACAGCATCAGC
This sequence comes from Alaudala cheleensis, assembly GCA_013398995.1. Lineage (NCBI taxonomy): Eukaryota > Metazoa > Chordata > Aves > Passeriformes > Alaudidae > Alaudala > Alaudala cheleensis. The sequence continues at coordinate 98,080 of VWYE01010191.1, read as the reverse complement.
TATCTGACTATGACCTTTAGGATGATGAAGAATTCTATCAAACTGTTTTAATTAAATAAAATGCTATGTATTTATGTGGTATGGAACGGTATCGTTTTCTACTGCCTAAACCTTAGCCTACAGTACATATTCCTATATTGTTTGGGTTTTTTCTAAAACTTACATTCTCTTAGGTGCCAAAGGATGCATTAGATTTCCTGTCAATCAGTAGACAGAAGGCTCTATCAAGTATCAGAGTTTGTAAAGTTTATTCCCAACAGACTTCAGAACTGGAAAATATATAGCATTTCGTTGCAGCATTATCCCTAACCATGGAATGTACCCAGTAGAATTGCAGACTAGAGGAAGAATCAATTTGTCATATTCCTGTCACCAGTGTTATGAAAACAATTATAGCAAAGACTTAACTGTCACTTGACTGCCCTACTTGGCTCATAGTAAGCTGAGATCTGTGCAAGAGGTCAAGCAGTAATTGGGAAACCTTCTTCCGTACATTATTTTTTTCTGATTTTGTATCATCTGCATGGACAAAGAATGAATAATTTAAATCCAGAAGAAGACAGAACTAATTCATTCAATGAAATTTCATTCTATTTTCACCATAGCCAAGTTTTACTACTTGGTACCCAAGGTATAGACGAAATCCTGACTGCAAACATTATGGTATTCAAATGAGCTTCCTGTAGCTGTCAGGTACAGTAATAAATGTTGAGATTTGCTTTTCTGTGGATGAAATTATTGAAAGAATTATTGAGAATGAATTATTCAAATAGGTATAAATACTTATCTGTATTCTGTGTTATAAGACTCGACACATGGAGGACAGCAGAAATATGCATGCCAGTTTATGATCAAATGAATCAGAAGCCTGAGAAAGGTTAAAAAACCTTGTGCTAAAAATCTACTGATAAAGAAGTACTAGACCTCCCCCAGGAAATCCTTCCAGTATTTACCCATGCTTCATGATTGCTGGTGCATCTTAGAAGTTTAAATTGTTCTTGCTTTCCTCTACATATTATTCAAATCCCAGATCCTTTGTCCTTTCTTCATGCCATGAGACTTTCTAGACTCATGGTGACTGCTTTCCATGTTCTGATGGCCATTATCCATCCAGACTGATGCCTTCCCAAAATCTGGTTTGTGTCTGTCTCAAAGTGGTACTCCAGCTGAAGCCTTCCCAAAGCCACATAAGGAACGGATAATTTACTGTCCTATAGATGTACTCCTGTGTATAAATCCCTCTATGGGATCTGCTTATTGCTGCAACACAATTTTGCAGCATATAATATTGCTGGTTCATGTTTAAATATGATTTGCTATTACACTCAGGATGTTTTCTGCTGTTTAGCTAGGTATTCCCAATCCTGCATGAGCAACTATTTCTGCAGAAGTACAGGATCTTCTACTGGTTGAATTTTGTTTTCTTTTAGTCTCTGGTTTGACAAACTCATTTTGAATTTGAGATCATCTTTCAGCAGCCACTTCCAGCTTGGATGCACCTACAAACTAGATTAGTACAATCTGTATTCTTTCATCCTGCTTCTTAATGAAATATTACCCTCTGGAGAATCTCACTTGCACATCATTCTATTCTGGTACGCTGATACTTACCCTGTCAGGAAGGTTTGACCAGCCACTGGATCCATGCTGCAGTGCCTCCATCTAAACATCATTTCCACAGATTGCTTCTGGGTTTTACCAGATGTGATTTGCTTGCTTTCTGTTCCAGATTGAACATTATTCATTTAATTGCTTTCCCTCTACATTTTCAGAGTTTACCTGTTTGTTTCAATATTCTTATAGAAGACAAAATTAATCTGATTATATCTTCAAGTCAAAAACTCTATTTTTCTATCCTTTCTAAAAACAGATCCACTCTTCAATTTTCTTTATTTTCTTTATTTTCTTTAATGTTATTGAATATTCAAAGACAGTGCTGTAATCATTGACATTTCATTAGCCAATTCTTTTAGCAATCTGGAATGTGCTTTAACACACTCATCATGACAGACAGAACACAAATACCTCAGTCTCTTAATTTTAGTTTGCTGTCTGAAGAACAACACTAGTTGTCCAAATTACATGCCTTTACATTATTATTTCACTATTAATTTAGTCTATCCTGTCACTGATATGATAGTTAAATCATTTTAATCTTATATCTAGATTGCCTAGTCCTAAAATTTTCCTCATACTTCCTTTATATCTTTGCCCATCAGGAAATCATCAGTTGTTTTTGCATGACATGTCTCTGAAACACCACACTTAAATATTCTCATGCAGGGACAGTGTTTCTCTATCATTCCTTTTGTACTATGCTTTCTTATGAATAGTACAACAGCTTAAAATGCTTTAAAAATACCTAATTTCCATGCAAATTGCCTACAATATTGTTTGCTCACAGGATGCCATTCTCATAGTCTGATTGATAGAAGGCCAGTATCAAATCTCATTTCAATTTGTCAACTATTCTGGTATTTGGAATAATCAGACTGCTGGCTAAGAACATCTTCTGCATCCATACTTTGGAGACAGGTAATGATGACAGACTTACTCACACAACAGCCTCTTACCCAGGAGGATTCAGAAAATATTGCAGAGAGCATGGTTTGAATAGCATTTGCATTTTTGGATTGTTTTATTCAGCACAATGAAAGGAACTATGGCAACTGTTTAAGAATCTCACTCCAGGAATAAATAACATAGTATATGAAGAAACACAAGAACTCTGCGTTTTGTTAGGCAAAAACATGGAAATTTAAAAAAATCTGGTATCATGTCTTAAAAGGATATTCTAAGGATTATTAATTTAATTTTATAACCTTTTGTTTCTTTGCATGAGTCAAAGGCAGTATGGCAGGTGTTGAGAGGCAATGAAAATCAAGTACTGAAACAATAGTCACAAGTTATTCTGAAATATCATTTAAAAATTATTTAGAAATAATCATGTTGATTTGTGTGTGTGCTGCCATAATCTTTAAGAGAGACACCATCAAAGAGTCCATAGGTATAAAATATTAATGAAAACAAATTTGTCCCCTGGGACTCAGCACTTTTTTGAGCAACCTTGCAAAGGATGGGTGAGTGGTATATAAGATTATGTATACAATTGCAACTTTTGTTTCCATATGAGCTTTATTGTCATTAAATAAAACTTGTTCCTAAACCAGCAAGACAACACCACTTCCTCCTACTCCTCCTGAAAAACGATAATAATAAAAAAAAAACAACTAATGAGTCGATCAGAGTGATTTTAGGAATCAGTAGCCTACATGAGGAAGAAAAAACATCAGTGATTATGACCTCAGAGAAATAACAGCAAGAACACAAAGTCCTGAGTCATCAGAGAGAAGGGCAGTCAGATTTGAGTTGAGAGGTGGATTTAGGATGGTCCTAAAGCACCCAAGGTAATCCACAAAGTGTCACAAGAACACTGATACTAGAAGTCAGCTGATACCATCTCATGGAAAGGGAAGCCTGTTCAACAACAGAGTTTCCTACCACATTAAAAAAAATAAAGATCCAACATGTCAGTGATGCCATGGGAAGACAACATGTTTAGGCTTTGTACTAATATTTCCTGTACCATTTGATTAATCAGGTTCAGAGATTTTTATATTGGATACTTCCTTATAGCAGAGAACTTTAAGGCTATTCTTTTTCACTGCTTTTGTACAGAATCATAGAGGATAGATTCTTTTAATAACTAATTTTCTCACAAAGTTTGAACTATTTGGAGGGCTTCCAGAAGCTCTGCACTGCCTAGACACCATAAAAAGCCAACAACATATATTAAGAATGAAGAAATATTACATTTTCCTTGGATGTTGATACGTTCTCCATGTGGGATGGAGGGCACTGTGGGACATGGATCACACCCGTCGTGCTGTAGTGATGACTAGCCCTAATTATTTCAGAAAAATTACCACATCTTTTATCCAGAAGAAGAAAAGAGAGAGTAATCACATACTAGATCCAAATTTAATTGGATCTTAAACATAGAACAGGCAAAAAAAAAAGTTTTTTAATTCATGGTTAACCCATGCTGTTTATAGGTTCTTTTTTTTTCTGATACAAAACTGTAGTACCTCCTATTGTGATGCCTATTACCACAGTTGGTTTTCTAAATGTATCTCCAGGCACCACACTCAGTATGATAAACTTTTAGGGCTGTGCTCTTTCATTGGGTCTGCTGATGGAGAAATTCCAGTCGCCCCCTTCTGAGGGTTTTTCATGAAAGAGTAATAGTTGCCTTGTTGAAGGAAAAAAAAGACCCATTTAGAAAAGTATTTCTTGTAAGCCTGTCCAGCAGAGCCTAAGGCAGGGGGAAGCAGATGACCAAACCACTTTTCAGAAGCCTTTATGGATCATACATTATGTTAAATTGTGCATTAATGCAAATTATAACTTCTAATTATTCTGTGCTGCCTTGAGTAGGGGAGATAAAGCAAGATTTTCTTTTATTCAGGTTATTATTCTACCACTCAAAATTTGTGTTTTCATGCCTATGATGTAACTAAATATTTCTGCAGTATTTCTATAAATGAAGGGGAAAAAAAACCAGGAAGACATCTCTTTAAAAATAAACAAGAAAAAGCATGCAACTACTGGTGGAATAGAAAGTACAGAAAAGATAAGACAAAGAATGAACTTGTAAGACTGAATAATGTGGGAGTGCAAGTTTGTGGATCTAACTGGCTATCTTGAGTAATTGCAGTCCTTTGGAAATGTAAGAATTAAAAAGTAAGTGCCATGTCTTTTCAGGGTGGGGGATGTTTTGTGAATGGTTACCACTTCCCTGGCAAGGAGGTGGAGTAGTTCTGCCCATTACCTTCTGATTTATCCTGGACAAGCTGGGTCAGCATGGAGGTAGGGCTACCCTGACTCAGGTGACCTTTAACATGATGCATGGTCCTTGAGCTTGGGAAACACTGGCAATGAGAAGTAGAGCAGAACATGAAACTTTGGTGATGGGGTTGCTGAGAAAACTGCATTTATTCTCTTGCTTAAACCCTGCCTTTTTCTTCACATTTATGCAAGGTTGATGCACCTGAGAGAAACAGATTTTTTTTTCCCCAGGATGTTTTTCCAACACCAATGGTTGGAAGGTTATCTCCTGATCTTATGTCATACACAGATAATCAGTTTTCAGAATTCAGCTTCAAAATATTAAAAAGGGACCTGTCCTAGAGTTTCAAGACACATATGTAGAAGTATGTAATATCATGTATTAGCCTGAAGGAAAAGCACTTTCCTTGGTCCATGGTTAGACTAAGAATTATCTGGCATTGCTTATGCATGTGAAAATTACTTTAGTAAGAAACTTTGAAGTATCTGAGCAATAGGATCACACTGTATAAAAAAGCACATTATTATTATTAATTATTATTACTATTACTATTAATATTATTATTATTAAACTATTTACACTAGGAAATATTATGCTGTAACTCAAAGAACTTGATATCTTTCCTGAAGTTTTATTAAAGTCCTGATAGATCTGAGCACTTTTCTTCAGTTCTACCAGTCTATTGGACTTTAGTTAAGACTTTTGGAAAATAAAAGTGATATGTATACATTTTGGAATACATAAAAAATCAATCCATGTTAAATATAGGATAAATCTTATTGTTCTTTTGTCTTCTGCAGAAAGGTGCACTTACTGTTTTTAATTGTCCTGGCACTGTTAAGCAATTTGTGAATACGTGAAATTTGGAAAGAAAGACTGTGAAGCTGGGTTTGGTTTTTGGTTTGTTTGGTTGATTTTTTTTTGTCTGAGATAATACTGAAATGCCCTGAGGGTTTTCTAATGCATGTGCCAGAAAGATTCACTGAATTGCTAATGACCTGGTGGGTCAGTGATTCTGAAGCCAGACTTGTTTTAAAGCAGAGGCTGTGACTGACTTACTGAACGAACACTCAGTGGAATGAAATGGGCAGAGACCATTTTTGAGCAAAAGTAAATCCCTTCCACTTTACACAAAATTAAGTTAAAAGCCTATTAAAAATGTAAAGACTTTATCATCTTGAAGGGATCCAAGGCTATTGAGGAGATTTTTGTGATTGCTGTTTTCTCAGAAAGACCATGTAGAAAGTGATGCTTACACACAGGATTTGTAAGGGAAGATGCCGAACAAAGGACACAAAATTCACCCTCTCTGCATAAGTGTCACATGGTAATAGCTGACAAAGTAAATGAAATGTAACATGGACACCTATAGACACCTAGGTAAGACAAGGTGACTTGTGCTGTGACATGAATAAATAGCTGAAACAATGCACATTTCCTGTCCCTGAAATGTCACCCTGTCTGGCACACTGCTGGCCCCAGTCCTGGTTCTGCTGAAGTGCCCAGTCATTGCTACACCACACATACTTGGAGTACAAGGTTTGGGTACAAAGTCTTTCACCACCAAACACCCATTAGTCTGTACAGAAGTGCCTATAAAATCTGAGTGGTATGACTGCCATCTGGGAAGCACAGGCAGGAATGAATATCCTGGGGATTCACAATAGGAACATAATAATTAAAGAGGAAGAATAAGACAGATAATTTTCACCAGGAAATTTTGCTCATAAATTCCCATTTCTCAACTTCTCTTGGTAAAAATACAGATGACTCAGGAAGATTCTTCCTGGATTTAAGATAATTCTCTATCTTTAATTTTCTCTAGAAAGAAATTTAATTGTTATTTCTTGGATTTATTTTATTTTACTTTTCAGTAGCTAGCCTGTATTATATATATATATATACATAATCTGCATCAGTTAAGGTGTAGAGAAGGAATGATGTGCTTTTAAAAGACAAAAATCTCTATGTAGAAAGCCCAAGAGCTCAGACATTTAATGGATATCTGGATACCTTCCAATAGATTTGAGCATCATCTGGCTTACTCATCCTCTTTCCAGTAGATTTTTATCCTGTGTCTTTTTTTCTTTTAAGTTCATGAATTTCAGTTATTCATAAATTCCAGTATGGACAATGCAAGCTGTGTATACTCACATATTACTGTAATTTTAAAATGCTATATTAGATTTATTTAGCATAATTATGGAAATTATGTTCTCCCAGTTGTAAAATACAGTTTTTTATCAAAGACATATTAAACACATAATTCCAAACAATAACGAAATGAACGTTTGGAAAAGCTTGAAAAGCATTGTATCTAAGAGAAAAATATTTAAAAAATTGTAGCTGTTCCTATCCATCCCTATCCTTGCAAATACCACCCAGCCATGCAGGGTGGTTTCATAACTCTGCGTGTCCTTACACTACCAAAGTCATGTGCGTATGTGTTTGTGTGTGTATAACACTTATATAAATAGTTTTTCTCTTTTATCCCTAATCTCTTTTAAGCCTAATCAGGATAATCTTAAATTCTGACATTTTTATCTAGGGATCTCTTAGATAAACATGGAGTTAAAGCATGCAAATAAAATAGAAATTGGAGTTGCAGGATCAATACACAAGACAAACATATATTGGGAATGGATATCAGTTCCATTAAAAAAATGTGCTGCAAGTGAAAGTCAAAGGTTTTTCTTCTTGTTATGCGTGGATTATTATGAATAAGCTTTCATTAAAAAACAAGACAAAAAACAAAACCAAAAATCCTCACAACAAAAACAAAAGAGAAAAAACCCCTCAGATTATTCTCAAAGCAGAAATGTGTTGGCTGACATTCTTGCCATGATTGTGATGGATGTGAGCTGGTAGTAAGTGAGCAGAGGTACAATTGAATGAGCTGTGGAAGACTTCTGGTGCGTGTGTGCAGCTTTGTATTTTGCTATGATCCTGAAACTGTTTTGAAATTGAAGTTGCCTATTATGAGCAGAGAGCTGACCAGCTCCTTATCAGGCAGCTTTATAGTCGAGAACCCTGTGACAGGGTCAGTGAAAAGGTTCAGCTCAAAGTGGAAATGGCTGAGGACAGGGAGCCCCTCACATCTCCTTGCACCTCTGTGCCTGTCCCTCTGGCACCAGTGCAGGCTTCACCAGGTGTTTGGCTGAAACCAGCAGGACCCATCTGCTGCAAACCAAAGAGAAGGCATTTCTTGTGCCCACAGTCTTTCCCATCCACATCCTGCTGACAGCCTGGGAAACATTATGAGCCACCTCTGAGCTCAACGGTGATGGTTTTTCAATGCACAAACACTCTATAGGATTTTAAATGTTTATACAAAGATGAAAAAAGGGGACAAATTACATATTAGAAAACACCTTTATAGCTATTTTTGTGGTTATATGTATATGTAAGTAAGTATGCTGATATATGTGTGTATGTATGTGCAGAGATACAAATATTCATTTTTCATGTCTCTTTCCTAACTGGAGATGATAAAGAAAGTTTCCAGTACAGACAACTGAGTCTGATGTACTACATAATAATCCAAATTACTTTCCACAGTTTTCATCTCAGTGACTCAGAACAGCCCACTGGCTGGAATCACTACCAAGGTGCATGATCAGATACTTTCTCCAGTGGAAAAATTCAATACCATGCTTCTCTTCCAATGCATCATGATACATTTTCCCCTCTTAACTTCTATGTTATTACCTGCAAGTATATGTTGGGGGAGTTTAAAGGAATAGATAAAACAATGAAGTAATATTTCCTATTAAAAATATACAAATAGGAAGAAAGCAAATTCTCCCTTCTCCATTAAGTTAAATAAAAAAAAATATGAAGTAGAGCTTGATTTATTGAAATCTACACAATATTAAGTAATTCTTGCAACCTTATTAGAAACAAAGCTACAGAATCAGCAACAAGCCCTACAAATATTAAAACAAGATCAAAATGATAAATTTCCAAATATTTTACCTATATTTAAAAGCAAGCAGACACATACATCTGAAAATGGGATCACTGTGTTTGTGCCAAGTTTAAAGGCCCAGAAATTGATCACTCAAAAGACACCTGGGAGAAGAATTTAGATTCTTTAAAAGATAAAAACCATATACTGGAGCCTTCAGAGGAAGTTCCAGTGGTTGTCATCCAGCTCTGGAGATGGGGGAGCTTCTGCTCCTGCCTGCCAAGGGACAGGTAGTTGACTTGCAGGAAGGGTCTGTGCGAACCCTGCTCTATCCAGTGCCAAGTAATCTCCGTGCCTGTCACTGAGGTATTATAATAAAATAAATTGGGAAATTAAGATAAAGTAAAAATTTTCCTTTCTCCACTTCTTTCCTGATAATTAGAGATATTATCACTTAATCAGGACTATTAGCTCTTTATTAGGACATATTCTGTGTTCTTTTTTTCTTCCCTTTTTTTTTGACCTTTCTTCCCCAGTAAAGCAGTGACTCTTGCCTTGGTTTCTGAAATGCTAAGTTATTTTAATGTGTTTTTCAGGAAGATGTAGAAAGTATGTCATCATTAAAGAGTTACCCTCCAAGAACATCAAATATTTCAATTCCATTTGTAAACAGACCTTGAATGGCGTAAATATGGAGAGATATTTCCCCTTCCTCCTATAAAACAAATATTTGATATCTATTTTGCTTTGTTTGCTTTCTTCTTTCCTGTCTTTCTCATTCTAAAATAAATATCAGTCAGAGTTTCTTGCCACTGATTTAACAACAGTTCTATTAATATAAGAATGGTCCCTTGATTCATTTGCAGCATGCCAGAGGAGAAACAAACAAAAACCTCAGAACAATCCCGATCAAGACCCACAAAGAAGTAAACAAACAGATCTTGAGGTGGTGAAATGATCTATAAAATGCTAAAACCTGCTTCAGGCTAAAACAAATCCACATTTCATTAACACTCTCTGCTAATCAATGGATGATATCAATAAATAACAATTTATCCCAGTCATAGCAAAAGAATGAACAGAAAACCCAAACACAGCTTGCTGAAATGGGAGCTATATGAACAAAACCTTGAACAGGAGCTCCTGGGCCTGCCTTATTTCTAACATTATTCTGTATTTTCCGTAGCGTTCCCCTCAAGATGTGTGGTGAATTGTAGTTTGGCTCCAGTTGTGAAAAATGCAGATGCAGGCAAGGGCTGAGCTGCAGCATTACCAATACTCATCATCATTTCTGCTGGTGGTTTGGAAACCATCAAGGCTTGTGTGGGCCCTTACGCCTGCAGCTGGCACTGAGGGAGCCAGGTCTCCTGGAATCTGCTGGAGCTCTGGGATCTGCTGAAGTGACCTGCTGAATTCCAATGACGGGAAGGGGTCAAGGGCAGACAAGACACACCAAAGCAGCCAGACCTCTCCTGGGGCAGTACCAGTGGGGCAGTGGTACCCTTTTCCTGCCACCCTGTGTGCCTGACTGTTGCGGAAAGTGATGGATGTCCCAGTGCACTACTAACAAATAATGGTACCAAAATCTAGATGTAAGTTGTAATAAATACATGTGAGAGAGAATTCAGAATTGATCTCTTTCTCTTTAAAGTACTTGAGACATGTTAAAGCATTTAGAAGGCAAGATATAATTTTTGGTAGGAAATGCACTTTGTCTGTAGGAGAAAAAACAGTGAAAGTAGACACTTTTCCGTGAAAGCATAGCTGTCTGATCTGGAGTCCATTTCAAGCCAACTTGCCTTCACGCTGAAAATCTCTGCCTTTCACCTGCTCCTGATGACAATTTTCATCTCTTAGTAGTTTTTAGCAAAGTGGAATTTGGCAGTGAAAGAATGTAATGCATCTGCCAAGAGGCAAGATACTGAAGAAAAGGATAAACCTCTGAAAAAGCTTTAGAGCTTATTTACAACTCATAGTGATGAAGCCTTTCCCCTAGAAGTTCCCAGAGAGTCCATCAGTGATACTTNTGAAAATCTCTGCCTTTCACCTGCTCCTGATGACAATTTTCATCTCTTAGTAGTTTTTAGCAAAGTGGAATTTGGCAGTGAAAGAATGTAATGCATCTGCCAAGAGGCAAGATACTGAAGAAAAGGATAAACCTCTGAAAAAGCTTTAGAGCTTATTTACAACTCATAGTGATGAAGCCTTTCCCCTAGAAGTTCCCAGAGAGTCCATCAGTGATACTTCTTAATGTACAAGTCCAGTAGAACAAAACAACATCATTTCAGGCAAAGTGAAATAATAACCAATTTTTGTCTTGGATTCCCTCCTGTATGACTTACACCACAAAAAATTCAAGTATCAAATAAGGGAATAATATAAAGACACCAAGAGAAAAGAAAATCTTTTGAGAAATCATATTCTAAGGTATTAATAGAACTACATTAGTTATTTTTTCTTTTCACATCTCTATTTTTATCTAAAAGACTTGCTTACTCCATTCTGTACTCTTCCTCCTCTTATCTTCTTCATAAAACTCCCAAATAAACATACACCCCCCAGCCAAAAAAAAAAAAAACAAAACCCAAAATCAAAAGCTTTCAGCAATGTGACTTTCAGTGTGTTAGCAGAAGTTGCAGTTTATTTGAGTAGGGTGAGAAGAAATATTTTTTAATAAAAACATTGGAATTGTACAATTTTTTAATTTTCTTTTTCACTAAAAAAGAACATTTTTAACAGCACATCAAGAATTGCAGTTATGTTAGGGTAAACATAAACATCTAGCTGTGGCAACAAGTTCCAAGGTCCTTGCTCTTGGCAGAAATTTTTTTTCCCAGTTTTGTGTTGTTGCTTGACATCTTCCAGATGCTGAAGCACCTGGTTTGTTTGAGGGAGGTGATGAAAGCAATCAAAAGTACAGAACTCCCAGAAAATGAAGGAATTAATAATTGATTTTTTAAATCCCAAATGACTGAGATGGGAATTGCTTTGCAGTATTTGAGGTAAAAGAAAATACAGCTTAAGTGGACAAACACCACAAAGGGTTGAAAATGCTGCTCAGCTTCACATACATCATTATCCTTTAAATGAGAGTACATACACATATGTCTTATGCAGAACTTTACATTATGTCCTTAATGACTGAAGAATGCTTTCCTGTATCTGCAGAGCCCAGATAAAGAAAGATTGTGGAAATTTATTTAATTTCTGTTACTTTGAGGTATGAATGTTACTATAATTACTTACTGATATCAGTGTGGTTTAAACCTTTCAAAATAGAAGTAGTAAGAGTTAGATAGGGGCCCATTCTAAGGAAACAAAGAATGCAGGAAAAGGTTAAGTTTGTAAACGCTGTAGTATTATATAATACTATATATATACTATACTATACTATACGAAGTATATACTATAATTCCTTTAAAGGACATGTGAAGTGTACTAAACTCGGCTTGAGTTCCTGCAAACTGTAGGGATGAGAAGACAGCTCAGTAACCAGTAATTCAGAGCTTAAAATTTTACTGTGTCTTTGATCCCTCTCACTGCTTGATTTGCCAGTTGTGGGCATTTATGAGGGCAGTTCCCAAAGCCCCTGTAGTTTTACAGCTGCGTACAAGCAGTTTGTGGTATTCCCTCTCCTTCAGTGGAAGGCTGGGCTCTGTATGAAGTCCAGAGTGGCACAGATTGGACTAGAGCTCAGAAGTAACTGAGGTTATGTCTTTAAAGCAGAGATTTCTTTCCTCCACTGTCATGACCCAGCAAGCCAGTGGGCTGCCAGGTCCAGGATTAGACCTCTCTGAGGAGCTGAAAGGGCTTTTCATACATGGAAATCCTCACCAGCACTAAACCAAACAAGGAAATGTTGAGTCAGAAGCAGTACATACAAACCCTTCCCACTCTTCAGAAGAGAGAGCCAGTGTTCCCACACACATTCTCCTTCATAACTCATCTTAAAGCCCTTTCTCTTGCTCCAAGGCTGTGGTTAACTCATTGGGTGCCAGGAATGAAATCACTTTTGTTCACATACCAGTTTTTGTAGAACTTAAAAGTGCCTTGGATTTAGAAGAAAAATATGTTTTGAAGAAAGCTTCCACAAGGTAATTACCAACAATAACTATGAGCACTGAATGCACAGTATGAAAGAATACGTGTGATAATGTTATGTTTGATTACATAAAGTTGATTTTTAAAAAAATGTTTGAAACTTTTCTTTGGCTGTACAATATAGGAGTAATTACATATTAACATAAAAATAAAGTGAAATAATATATTTAATTACAAACTATTGAAGTTAGCATGTTACTCTGAGCACAAGAAATGAACTCACTAGTAACACTAAAACTTTTATAACTGTCACATTGTATTTCACCGCTCTGCATTTGCAGTTTGCATCAATGAGAAGGCATGAAGAGTACTCTCCCTCTGCCCTAACCTTTCCTTTGCGCTCCTTGAGGGTCTTCTGCAGACAAAATGAACTCTTTTAGGTATATTTCAGTTTTATATATGTAGCTGACTGAAAAATCTTAGCTGCAGCAAATAGTAATGGTGTCGGTGCATACTCTCCTGAGTCAGAACTGAAGCCTTCTTTCTCTCCTGGATTCATCCTGCTTGAGAGATAACTTCAAGGGTTGAAAATGCATTTTTCCTCTTGCAGGGCAGCAGGGAGATTTGAAAATACTGAGCAGTCATAGCAAAACTGGAGTACCAGGCATTGCAGTCTCCTGCAGGCTGCTTTCCCAGTGAGGAAGAAGAACCCTCTGAAGCTTGGACACAGTGCAGGATTGCTACCTATGAACAGGAGATTGTAGCTACCCTGGACAAATGGCAGCTGCATGTGCTTTATTTCACTATCAGTCTGCACTATGGGAAATCCACACTTATCAGCAAGCCATAGCAAAATCAATCTGACAGCTAGAAAAGTGACCTGGTGGTGACAAAGAGGAAGGCTTTTGATGGAAACAGAGATTTACCTCCACAAGGGAGGGGAGGAAGTGAGATTGAGAATAACAAGACTTATAAGGAAAACATATACTCCCTACCTACCTAGGAGGAATAAATCTTAAAGCAGGTGTCATCTCTTTGAAACTCCCTCCACCTCACATGGATTTCATGGGAAGTTCTGTTGATCTTTACCAAGAATTTCCATGATCCTTTTAATCCTTTATTCAGATGATGTGAACCATCACAGAACCATTTCTATTTCTTCAATTATTCAAAATCTTCCACAATGGCCAGAAGATGTTCCTCATTGGATGTTGCAGGGTATGTTTCTGTATTTGTTAGTACTGAAAGAACATTATTTAATTTACTTTCCCTGACTCCTCTATGTAGGCTGGGTAGCTTGTGGAAACAATAATAAGGTAAAAAATAGATAGGTATACTCAGAGAAGCTGGGAAAGATGTAAATGAGCTTTACTGAGTTAAGTGGCATAAAGATAGTTATTAGGTAATCTTTTCTCCATCTGTCTGCTCTCAGAAAATCCTATACAGCCCCACTGCCTTTATCCTCCCAAGCAGTGGAATATGTTACTTGGAAACAATCAGTCATTCACACAAAAATAACCTTTCCATGCCTGTCACCAATAACCATAATTCTGTGTTAAAAAAAAAAAAATAAGCCCTGAGGTGCTATCCTTCATCTACTTTTAAGCAGCATTCTGGGAGCCAAAATGTATATTTTCTGTGTGAATTCCTTGAGGGGAAAATATTTCCAGTCTTATTTACAGTTAGGAAAATACAGTGGTTTCAATTTTAGTTGTAAAATGGAAGTATTAGCACTTGTCTCCTAGAGCATATGAACATTAATAGTGAATGAAAGCTCCATAAATTGCCATCATTAGAACTAAAACCAACAAACAAGTGCAGGTGGGCTGCTTATAATGAAAATCTGAGTTGTGTTTTGCGTTTGAAGCAAGTATATTGACCCAAATCTGTGCCATCCATCTGTTCAATGCCAAACTGAATTTGAAATTGTTCTTTCTACCAATGTTTGCCATACTTTTGAATGCTGAATTCCACTACAGAAAATTGAAACCAGCTGTGCCTTCTTTCATCTCACCCATATGTTATAAAATCTTTGCCAAATAAACTCCATAGCTTTTCCTGGTAGAACGTCTTCTTTCCTGTTGTTCTTTTGAGCAATGAAACAGCTATCAGAGCTGGAATTTGGGTGCCATCAGTGACTGGATTATCATGAAGAGGAATTATCTCCATAGCTGGAGAGGTAGCTGTTTGGCACTGCAGGAGCAGCATGGCCTCGATCAGTGAAAGTACATGGGGTGAATGGAGCAGCAGCACACGAAGCACATGGGAGCATCAGCACAGCTGTCTTTTGTCTGCACTGCTGGGCAGCTTTCAGAGCAGATTTGGATCCTGAGGAAGGCCAAGTGGCTGCTCAGAGAGGTTGTGCTGTCTCCATTTTTTTTTTTTTTTGTGGGAGTTCAAGACCCAGCTGGATAAAGTCCTGATTAACCTGATCTGATGTCAAAGGTGATTCTGCTTTGAGCAGGAGACTGGACTGAAGGCCTCTTGATGTCCCTCTTAAACTGAGTTACCTGGTGATTCTGTGATTCTGGGATGGATCTGCAGCCATGCTTGGGGTATTTTTTTTTTTTTTTTTGCCGCAATAATAGACAGGATTTTTGTGTGGCCAAAATAGCCCATTGATAACCATTTTTCTGTCTTTTCTGGCACAAAAACATCCATAACTTCAGAAACAACTATGGTCTATTTTAGTATTAAGCCGTACTTTATGTAGAAAAGCTAAGACCATGTTCAAATGGAACAGACCATGTATGAAGCATGGTCATGGAGCAGAACAATATCTAGTTGCCTTAGTTTTTACTGCTATTTTCATATAGGTATTGCAGCCTACCATATGAAGAAACTGTTTCTACTGAGGTGAAATTGTGCTCTGAATCAGGAAGAGACTAAAGGCTGAAGATCTGAACAGCCATAGGTTCTAGGATACAAAGAGAACAATCTTAAATATGTTTAAGTTCCTGAAGATTTTAATTTTTTTTTTATTTGTAACCAAGAGTTACAAAAAATTTCCCATCATGATAAGGACTCAAATCCAATGCACTTGTACAAGGTGACAGGAGTTTCAGGCTGGGAAAACTGAAGGTCAACAGAACATATTCCTGCCACTATATGACAGATTCTGTGTCATCTCCAGCCCTTCCCAAGTAGTTTGGTGCCACAGTTGCTTGAAATCTGAAAGGACCTTTCTCATCTACTACCTGCACTGAACATTTTCCTGTAGATGAAAGCAGTAGCTCTGATAGTTCAACCTAAATATTTTTGTTCTGTCACTAATAATATATCCTGTATCTCACAAATTGAAATGAAAGAGAATTTACATCTAATATTCACCATCAACCAATATTCACCAATTCTTTGAAGGCAATGAATAAAATTAACCTGTCAGCATCTTTTATTTTTTTTATTTAGAAGAGCATCTTATGAGCTTCTCTAGAAGTGAGTTAAAGCTTAGATAGCTAGCATGAGTCTGAGTAATGGCTCTCTTATTACAGCTTACTTTAGTCTTCGTAGGAAAAATAGTGCTACATGGGTTTCAAAGAGAACATCAAACACAAGACATTTTTATGGAATTAGGTAACAGAATTGTGTCACATACCTTTATGAACACATTCTCTTTTCAGAGGATAAATATTTTTTCTGCTGTTGCCCTGCTGTAATATGATATCCTTTGATGATAATAGGATTTTTCATGTAGTCAGACTATGTGATAATTGAGTGTATACACTGAGCATTCTTCACCCATGAGAGTAGAAGGGAAGTGGGATGAATTGTATCTAGTGGCAAGGCCTTTTTGAGGAGACAAAAAGTTTTTGTAGCTAAAACTTCAAGAAGCTCTTAGTAAGGAGATACGCCAATTTATTTAAGTGCAAATTATTGGGAAAAAAATGCCATAATCACTAGGCTAAAATGCAATGCTTTGCAATTTGTTTTGACAGTGCCCCAAAGGACCAAATAAATGAAGCTAAGAAGAAATTAATTTAGAAAAAAAATGTTAAATTGAATGTCAGGCACATTGGCTAGTTTTTGTGCTAAGAAAAAGGGAATTAAAAGTGGGGCTCCTTTTCCCAATAATATACTTTTCCCAAGCCATTTAAATAAAGATTTTACTAGGGTTATTCTTATAGCACTATATTTCACACCTCTCAGTGGTTTAGTGGGTCCAGTTAAATCATCCGTGGATTGTAAAATTTTAAACACCAGTGCAAGTGGAAAAATCAAGTCTTGAAACTATTTGGACAACAACTGGGACATTTGTGAACTGTGGCACTATTGGCTGTAATCAGACGTTATTGATGAAAATAACTTTAAGCCAAATAGTGTGTTTTAGAGAAACAGTAGAAATAGGTTAGATACTATGATTTTAGCATATGCACTTCCATTTTCCCAGTCCAGATCTTCTCCTTTTTAGCACATGCAAAAATGAAATAAAATGTTCTTTGTATTTCATTTTGAGAAATGGAAAATCCAAGGCTTTTCTGAGACTCCTCTTACAAATAACACCATAACCTGTAAATAAATTATCCTCTCTCACAGAACTGCTATGTGCTTTCATAAGAGAATGTTGAGTACTTTCCTGGAAAGCTTTTTAGGCACCAGATCAGAACAGAAGACACAATTGGCCCTTTGTAGCTGACTTTATTACTCATTTACTACTTCCTCATTATGTTCACAGGATTATATCTGCTTCTTTTCATTCATATTATTTTATTATTTTTATTTGACTGAGTTAGTTTTAAGTTCAGTGTTCCCTAATTTTCTATTTCCCGGCCAATGCACTAATAAATGTGGTGGTTTCAGGGTTTTTCTGCTGTGAGATAGGATTAAAAGAAAAGGAAAGCAGGCTGAAACTTAAAAGATATAAAGATAGTTTATTCACACACTCTAAAAGGAAACAAGGAGAGAAAAAAACCAACAAAGAATCAAAATGAAACTTNCTTAGTCCATTGCAAATACCTCTGGTCAAAATTAATAATCTGAAGAATTATTTCCCCAGTTCATATTCTCCATGGTTTAAAGATATATTCTAGCATAGTTTGTTACCACAATTCACAAAAGATTTTCAGCCTAAGGGCATCTTCTCATCTTCCCATTCCTTAAGACACAACACCTCTTTCACAGACCTCAGTATCTTCATGTAGCCTAAATAGATTCCTATTGAAAAGGTCCTCACCACGACCTTTTCTTCACCCTAGAAAAAGATCAGTGTTCCGCAAGCTTCACCTTAGCAAGGACAGAGTTAACTGTAGCTCGGGGATGGTCCCCTGCTCTCGGCCGGGCGATGGCGGCAGCTCTTGAAAAGCTCTGAGGCCACATGGCGGAGGGTGTGGAACAGGAACGGTGGCCGAGGTCGCGATGGCTCCCATGGTGGTGGATGCAGCATTCGCCCTCTAAACCCCTCAGTCTCATTCGGAGTAGGCTCAATTCAGGCTCAGAGCTTTTCCTCCCCCTCTGCCCAAGAGTCACTGAGCTGAGCAGATGCTCTAAGCTAGACCGGGGGCTCGGCAGAGCCCGGTGAGGCCCGGCAGAACCCCAGCTCCTCCCAGACAGAGGGAGCTGGAGCTGCCCCCCACCTCTCCTGAGGCGAGCCGCAGAAAGAGAGAAGTTCCCAGTATCCTCAGCTTTTATAAATGTGCTCATTCATGAAAACGAACTCACTTTCTCACTGGCTGAACCATGTGTCAATCTAAGGTCCTTGCAGCTAACTATTTCCCTTTTTAACTAAAAGCTATGCTAAACCATAACATTGACAAATAGGGCAATTTCTCTCTTTCTTTTCAATGTCAATCTTATTTTCTGTTGTTTCTGCTTCTCTCCCTTCTCCTGTGACTTGTTAGCAATGGCCAACATTCCTTGCCTTCATCAAGCAGATTTGATTTCTTGCTTCATCTGTTTCTGTATTTCAGAACTTGAGTAGTTTTTCTTTTTCCTGGTTTTCTTCACAAGAGTGAAGAAAGAACAGTGATTACTGCTCACTGGAGGACAGTACTGTGGACCTCTTTGCTCTGCTGATTGCCTGAAGGATTAATTTGGTACAAATTATCTGAAGCCACTCACCTTAAGCTGTAGATGTTCAAGGAAAGCACACATTAAATGCTTTTTGCCAGTGGGATTTTCTTCATTCCTTTTGAAAAATCCAAGGCCCTGTCCAAGGAAACAATCGGCCATTTTTGCTGTTGCTGTACACAAATATTCTCCCATGACACTAGCGACAGTCTTTGGATTCTCTTCCAAAAGAAATCTCAATTGAGAAGTGAAGCCAGAAGTCCTGCTATCAGATTTTTTGTTCATTGTCTCCAGCACAAGTCATGTAGTGGTCAGAAACTTCTGCAGAAAGACAGAATAAGAAAAAAATAAAAGAGGCCAGATGTGTGTCAGAGTTTCCCCATATGTCAGAGAAGATAATGTTCATTCTCAGAATGAAATCTTTAAGTAAACCTGCTTCTCAGACATACTTCTTTTCTGTCCTCTTTCAAATCTGCCATCCATATGGATAGAAGTACAATACCAGATGAACAAGTAAAAATACTGTTGAAAGTTTGACCACTCATAGGTTAAAGTTTTACCGAAGAAGACTAGCTGTGTTCTGATAGCCCTCATCTCTCAGTTATTCAAATGCTCAGAAGTTAACCCTATATTCCAAAACCAGAGTGCTCATCAGGAGAAATTTCATAACCAGTCAACACTCAGGATACAGCTCTTATATTTGCAATGTGAGGGGATGAATGTCGTTGTTTGACATTCTTCAGCTGTGTCACTAGTAGTTTAGACATAAGGATTAAATGATGAAAGAAAGTGAAACTGTTGTTTAGTTTAATTTGTGCCATGCTGGCAAGACTTGGGATTGCATTTTTCATTTAAAGGTCAATACTACTGTGTAATATGCCCAAAGCAACCCCACAAACTCTGAAACAACAGAAGCCCAGCTTGCTAGGCTTTTGTGCCCTGAGGCTCACAGCAGTGTCTGGTTGTCTAAGTGTGAGGTAAAGATGAAGCCAACACTAGTAGTGTCTATTCACCTATTTTCAGACCAGTCTGTGGAATTAGCTGGAAACCGATGCCTTGCTTTACAGATGGCAAATTGAAAACAGACCAGTAAGCTGAAATATAAGGACTAACAATAAGAATCGACTCACATGAAGACATTTTCTCTCAGAACTGGGCCTAAAAAGCTGTAAAAGTTGTTAGTACCACTAGCAAAACCAAAAAAGAAAAAAAGAGTGAGAAGTGGTATTGAGGGCTTTTGAATTACAGCAGATTTTCAAAACTGAACGAACTTCTCTAAACACATTTAAATTCCCCATAATTGATTTTTAATTGTTATGTCAAAATTTCTTCTTTTTCATTTTATCTGTCTGTCCCTCTATACTTCTGTTGTGGTTCCCCAAGAAACTGCTTCCCCTTTACCCCAGGATATGGAAGGCTGAGATATCCCTCTGACCTTTACCCTTTCCCCTATCCCATTGGCCCTGGGCCAGACAGCCCACCAGAAGATAAGAAGTATATGAGTCCCTGCATTTCCTTGACTCTCTCTCTTTCCAAGTGGATCTCCCACGAATAAAGATCTTCTAACATCACAGAAAGAGCCTCTTCTGGTAATCCGGTCTTATATCTGAGATATCTCCCCCCTGGGCCCCGTGAGGAATCTGAGCTAGCCTTGAGTCTTTGGGGGGCTGCAGGGGGGAATAGTCTCATACTTCTATGTGTCTATCCATACTTAGATAACTCCAAGAAGAGTATCTAAAGGATTGAGTAAAATTCTGCTTTTATATTAACTTTAGTCATTAAATAGGTGAGGATTTTTGCAGTTTATCTGACTGTCAGAAAATCTCCTGGCTTCCACCCACCAACTAGAACAGATTTGTTTGTCTAGTTTGCTTTGACTACAAAATTAAGCTAATTTTGCTTTGAAGTTTTCCCCAAAATCTCACCTGTACATCGTGATCTTTATCACTTTGAATTCAGCCCAAGCAGGAACCCAAAACCATTACTCCTGAACTGTTTTTGAAGCCAAGTGTAAGGTAGCAATTGCTATGGTTGTCTTAGATCACCCTTTAAAATCCTTTTCTTCTTAAATAAGCTATTTAAAAATAGAAAAAAAGGATTATGCCTCAGAAATGTACTACAGCTTGGTTCCTGACTGTGAGGTTTGCTTTCAGACTACATGCAATCAGTTTGAGATAGCCTGAATCTTATGAGCATATAGGATTGAAAGGGATTTCTCTATATTAAATTAATAGCATGAAAGTTATTATCAGGATTTGAAACCAAACCCAAAATTTCTGGCCAGCAATGAGATGAAGTTAGAAAATAAGAAACAATAAAACCCAAGCAAACCAGCCATGTTCTCTTTAAAGTCAATGGACAATTTGTCATTGGCCTTTGTAGGAATGGGATCTGTCCCAAATTCTTCACTTCTTGCACTAGAAAAAGGAAACTGAAATTCATGTTGACATTTTCCCACTCCTAATCTCATTTCCTCATTTTCCTCTCCCTCTAACTTAATTCTTCAGGGACCTTCTGAACAAAGTAGCAAGTATGAGTGGAGGGCTACAGAAAGGATGTGATAAGGTACATGCAAGGCCACTTAAGTTTTGCTGCATCAATGTGCTGTGCTTACAGCTTACAAAACTTTGCTTTACTTTAGTCTAGACTGTGTCTGATATAGATCCAGGTATTTTACAAGCAAACAATATCATCCTCTGACTGGTGGCTTGAGTGGGTAATTTTCACCTCAGTGGTAAAAATGAGAAGATATTTTAATACCACTGAAAGCACTGGGGGGCAGTGTGATATAGAGATGCATACATTGTCAGAGCTGCTCTGCCATCTGCCCGGGGTGTCACTTCCAGGAGGGACTCTTGGCTTTATCTGGCAGCTCTGCTGTATCTCCTTGGAGGACTGAAAGTATAAGCATGTGCTCTCTGCCTCTTCTGGGAGGATGAGGCACTGTAAAATAAACTGTGATGTTATGTTAAGAGAGTCTCACAGTCTAAAAGGTTTGACTTACCATGAGTGTGCTCTGAAAGTCTTTGGGGGGCTGTCTCTGTAGGCCCAAATGAACTGTGAAAACAAAAACATTAGTCTCTGTGCTTGGGTCCGTGACTGTGTCCGGAAAGAAAAGCAAATATTTTCTATTATTTCTGAAGTGTACTTCTTCCTGACAGCAGAGTAAGAAGAATTATATGAATTGTTATCAGCTGTTGCATGTTTTCTACTTGGGTACTGCTTGTTTGTTTGTTTGTTTGTTTTCAGTTTATTATTTCTTATCTTTTACAAAAGCCAGAAAGCAAACTAATCAATTTTATAACACCAGCTAACCTGGAAAGCAAACAAAAGGGTTGCACACACAGGGGAAACAATACACAAACAAAACATTTCCCAGAACGTGTTTATGTAAGTTATTGATTTTTCTTTTTAACATCAGAAGGTACTGCTATTCTTCTCGGCCTTTCAATTCAGGAAACTCTCTTCTGTAGGACTACACTGGAATTTCTACATTATTCAGAGAAATAATGGAAACCTGGTGGTTTTTCAAGCAACCAGAATGTCTGATGCTGGGGTTTTAATTCTGCAATTGAAAGCAGTCATTCATAAGCATGATCTTTACAAACTTTTATCTGAAAATAGTACCCTAAAGGGATTACAGTATTATAGGGCTAATTTTTTTGATAGTATTATAGGCCTAGCAAAAAAATTCCTACATTGATTTTCTGGTTCAAGAGAAAGAGAGCTGTTACTGCTTTAATAATGGAAGGAAAGCTACCTAGAAATGGTGCTGAAGGGTAATTTCCACTCAGGTATATTAGAAGAAATTCTCGCCTTGGGGCTGTCTACATGACCTAATGTATTATGCAATGTCTCAGTTAACTTGAATATGAAAGGCAGTACAGTTATAGTTTCAAAGAACTCTTTAATGTGGTGCATTGTTTCTAGTCTTCAGCCAAAGGTCATATCTTCAGTCAGCCACTTTTCCCCTGCAGTGTATCCAAAATAATTCTGAAAGCAAGAGCTGTGATCTCCTCTGTCTCATGCCCAAGAGCCCTGCTGTTAGTAACTCCTTTACAGCATCCATAGCTGCACCTATATTTTCAACAAACAGATATACCCAGAAAGGGAAGAAAGTGCTGAGAGCAAAGGTCTACTCACAAAAGCGCAATCATGGCTCCATAAGGCTTTCCTGGTGTATGTTAGGCTTTCCTTTCTTCCTAAGCCAGCAAATAAATGAAAGTGAATATGACTCTTTTTTCCATTTTTTGTTTTTGAGAGATTCTATGAAAAATGAAAACAAAACAAAACCAAGAAGCCTAAGAACATTGCCCATTTCACTATGACATTACCACTTTGTGGTTAACCTATAAGGAACATGTTCAAACTTGACTTATACAAAATAGACATTTTGGAGGGTCTTGATTTCATAGTCAGGCCATATTCCTACTTTGAATCTGATTTCCACACATAATTTTAATTGTCTTTTGCTATTTAAATATCTTTTATATAACTGCATATAAGTATATAAAGATAGAATGTGTTGTCATATACATGCTGTATGTGCCAGAAAACAGGCTTCATATGGAAATGTGCATGGGGTTAAACAAGGATACTGTCATCCTCTGTCTTTTATGGAGGAAATACCTGAAAGCATAAACTGATGAAGACTAGCCCATATTCTGCAAGGTGCTGAGCAAGGATAGAGGGAGGTTGTAGCCAGCAGAGACAGAAAGGTATTCATCAGCCCTAAGTTAGGGGGTTTTGACACTGTCAATATCAGTGGCTGACCTCATATTTCTGAATAATACCCAGGAACCCACCAAATGAGAAAAGAGCTACAGCAAACACTAATTAAATGTGTTCTCTCTCTCTCTTTCAGACTAATTAGCACACATAAATGTTAAGCCCTAAACAATAAAATGTGCAACTTCAAGAATGCAAGAGAAAAATACAATGAAAAAATCCAAATCACTCTCACTGGAAAATGTATTTGCTTCCACTCATTGTGGGTTGATGATTCAGCCTTGTTCCCTTTTCAGGACACATAAAATCTGCAAGTAAGACTCATAGCCACAGGTTTTCTTTATTTTCTCCAGGAAATGCCAGGGAACATGCAAAACACATGTGCCACTTCACCAAGTTCACTTGAAAGAAGATCATTCTGATAGTCTGAGAAAGTAATACTTATTGCCTCTACATTGCATAGAAAATAAGTTTTTTTCAGAGAATAGACCAAGGCCTGGGATTTGGACAAGGTGACTAGTATTCAGAGGGCAACATTAAAGTGGTATCTTGAGGCACTTCAGTTCTTTAGCTCTCAATTTCATTTTCTAAAGCCACTTGAGATGAGAGCAATGAGATAGTTAAAAGTAGTTATTGTTATTCTGTGTTTTTTTCCAAGGTACAATCTGTGGAGAAAATTCTAATCCTATCTGTAGGATTTTTAAGATTGAACTTCCATATGCTCTGCATGCATGTTTTTGTAATCTGCAATGACAGACTTCAAGTCATCTCATTATCTTTCATATCATATGCACACAAGTAACTTATTATTTTCCCACCATCAATCTTTGTCACCTTTATGCCTTTACATCTATCAGCTTTGTTCTCTAAATGGAAACCAAGGTCTGCACCCTTGCATATTTTTATTTGCATTCACCTATGATACAGTATATAGAGTTAAAAGTGGTATGCTTTCCTAGTGGATTCCTTTAGGATATTGTAAACCACACATTTTAAAAAGCTTTTTTGTTATACTAATTACCCATAATGCCCATTGTTTACTCTGAGGACACACATATAATTACTGAATTTAACCAAGGTGGAAGTTGAGGAATCTTTTGTTAAAGTAGCCAACAGTAGGCAAAGTGTGGGACTCCATGAAGGTACACATAGGGAAAAGTAGGAGTTAGGACCCCCCACGGCATCTTCCCTTGTGGTCTGCCTTTACACATTTTCAGTCTTGCTCTGTCTGGGCTCTTGGTCTCTCCATTGTCTGATTTTCAGGTCCACTGACTCTGCTGTTGAAACTGTCAATCTGAGCCATTTGCCTTCACTTCACCCAAGAGGACCAACTAAGTTGGATGTTGCAAAAGTCTTGTTGCAAAATTTATGATTCCAGAGCTGGCAATTTGTCTAAGAGTAAATCGAATCCATCCAACTATCCAAATCCATTTTCACTATTTCCTTTCAACAAAGGGGATAGGACCTGGCTGTTGGTTTAGGAAGCATCTTTCAGTATCTTCTACACAGTTTGGTGTTTGTGGGCAGCCTGAAGACCACAGGCAACAGTACTCTGGAGTGAGAGGAAATCTCTACCTTGTAGTCATGGTTGAGAGGATGATCAGTTGTAGCCAAATCTAAAACTTATGTTTCCATCCAGAAACTTCAAATAAAAGTTTTAGGAATAAGAATGACAGTGATATTAGACATGGTTGTCCCAGATCTATCACAGTGGCTCTATTCAGAGAGTATCATTGAAGAGATGTGTTACTGATTTCAATGTAGCCAGTGAAGGCAGATTTAGTTCTCCACTTTTGTATGTATACAAAAGTGATTTATAGAGAGATATAACTGGAGATAGACATGGATGTTCTCCAAACCCATCCTTATTTCCCATCACAGCAACTGAGTGTATATGAAAGAGACAAAAAGCATTCATTGAAGATGCATATTACAAATGACATGAGTTGTGTATTGTTTCCTAAGATAAAAAAATTGATCACAAAAAGGTACCCATTGACATGGATATGTTCACTGCAGATTATATTAATAAATAGGCATGACATCATTACTTAAAAGAACATGTGCTACACAGATTACATAAATCTGAAGTCTGGAAGTCTTCAGAGATGTATTAAGAAGTTTTATTATGTATGCTGAGTTAAGTTCAGTAGAACTGACAGAGGAATCTGCAACTTTTGCTTTGGATCTCCAGAGCTTCATCTATTGGCAGAAGCATCATTCCTTGTTAATCAGACTTTAATCACAGCTACAGGCAAGGGCAGCTTCATTCCAGCAGACATTAGTAAACACACATAGCACTAGACATAATTTCCTAGACTCAAATTATGAAGAAGAAAATGAAGTGGATGCTCTGATAGGAAGCCACATTTTTGTCAGCTGGACACTGTGTTGTTATGATGAAAGTAAGTAACCCAATGAAATCCTTGGAAAGGAATTTGGTTACTAATATACTTTTAACACCAGAGTACAGTGTTTTTAAAACCTCTTGGAAATTCTAAAAAGGCATATTTTTCTTTGCTTATTGGAAAAGATTGGCTCATGTTGGCCACTAAATTTCATCATTTTTTAGCATTAAAATGTTTTTCCTAACCTGACTTGATCTTTATCCTACTTCTTATGTCCCTCTTGTTTTCCTCTCTGACTTCCTTGCTATGTTCTTCCCTCTCTTAGAGGAAGTGAAGCAATTACAGGGTTCAACTTCTTAACAAGCATCCTGAGAGAAGGGAAACTGTAAAATGAAATTACTATTTTGGCAGCCAAGGCTGCCATTTTTCTAGCTATGTATAATCTAAACATATCTGCTGGGAGTCTGAATTAAATGGGACAGTAGAAATACATGATCAGAAAAAAAGATCCCAAGAATCCCACATTGCTACCCCCTTACCCTTGCACATTGGAGGTTGGGCACCAAAACTGCTGCTGTTCCCTTTTTTCCATTAAATCTGAATCTGAAGCACTGCACCTGGTGTCAAAATGATTCCACAATGGATTTGTCTTTGTTGACCAGTTGCACCATGTGCCTGGAGACCACAGCAACACCTGACAGCATTACTGAGTTTGACCCTGCTTGTGGGGGATGGCAAAACATGTTTCACAATGGAAATTTTCCCATAGTAGTGGATGAATTGGCAGGGAAATCTCTCTGAAGAGCTCACCAAAGCTATTGAGGCAACCACAGCCATGAGATAAGGCAAGCTTCAGACTGTATTTTTGTAAGAAATGCTGCAATGAAACTCTAAGTTCACAAGGGTCAAACAATAGTAAACAACTCACAAATTACATTGGTGTTCCTGTTCCCTCATGGAACTAAACAATCCAAAATATGTACATATTTTCTCTGCACTTCATAAGCTTGTGCATGTGATAGTGGAGATTCGTACTTTAAACTGTTGCTCTAACTGGTTAGATAAGTATTAATATGAGTCTTTTGCCTGTGAACCATTTTCATTCAAATGTATGTATCAATACAGAACAAGACAAAATGTTTGGTAAATATGACCAGAGATACAAGTAAGGCTCTGGAAATCTACAGACAGCTGAGAGAAGGCACTTGACAAAACAATCTCTCTGATGGAGTATACCTTCTTGAAAATCTGACTTCTTCCTTGTGAAATGTTGATAGTAATTTTGACTGGGGAAAAAAAATGAGAATTGCTTCCTATTTGCAATTCATTTAGAAAGTATTTCAACTGAAATGGAAAAAAAATTATTTTGATTGAGCCCAAACCAGTTTAGAACCATTTGGAGATTTATTTTTTGATTGTCTTTACGGTGCAGTGAACTGTGATTACCATTGAACTACATATTTATCTTGCTATGCTGTATTCTTCTGCTCATTCTTTTGGTTTTGGGCTTTTTAGTGACCTCAAAATGCCATATGCATGTTTTGAAATAACACGGTATGTATATTTACATTTATATATTTACAACAAAGGCAGCATTCCATGGATAACCATGGAGATGTCATTGTTTGCAAAACACTTCCATTTCTCCATAGCAAAAACAATTCCTTGTTGGCTTAAACATCAGTGGAAGGCTCACCTGCATCTGCTGTGCTCTTGATGCCTTCTGAGCTTCAGTAATTTACTGAATTTTAAGAAGAGCAATCAGAGTGGTAAAGCATTTACTCATAAGCCTTTTAAGCCTTTTAAGCAAGAGGCATGAAAATTTTAATTAGGCAA
This sequence comes from Alaudala cheleensis, assembly GCA_013398995.1. NCBI lineage: Eukaryota > Metazoa > Chordata > Aves > Passeriformes > Alaudidae > Alaudala > Alaudala cheleensis. The sequence continues at coordinate 70,368 of VWYE01010191.1, read as the reverse complement.
TTCAGGCATTGTTTAAACTGGAATTACAATTAGGTAACCTTCACTTACTTAATAAATCATCATTAATTTAATCAGGAATATTTGTTATTTTTGTCACTAGAAAAAATTAATGAAATTCTGATCCAAAATTCACATCTATCTTGATTCAGTGTGCTGCAACATTGTTTCAGTGAAAATATCTCTTCCTTCTGACATCCCATTAATTAAATGACTCTCTCTGCATAACCATGATTCATGTATGTAGTTTAATAATGCCATTTTTTACAATTCACTTCTAAACTATCAGGGGTGCTGCTATGGCATCTGGTTTTAATAGAATAGTAAAAAGTTTACGTGGAATTTGATTGCATAATTTAAAAGAATTTTTATAATATTTTAATTCAATTATTATTAAGTTTCCCCCACATTTTCTTTACTGATACTGAAAGATCTTCATATATATTTCATAAATAATTCTGTATGAATATTACCTCTGCAAGCTCTTCTCTTAATGAACCATCATTTTCTGGATATATCTCAGTATCCACCAATTGAATAAACCAATCACTGCCAAAAATCTGCCAGGTTCTGATTCTGTTGCAGCAAGTAAATAATTTAATTACGTGAAAAATATGAATTTAAAAAGGTAAAGGTAGAAAGAACTGAGTCTGACAAACCTTGAAAATTGCAAAAAATCACAGCCTTGTATTACCAATAAACTTCACTACAGAAATCCTACTTTGTTCTACAATTTCTGAAGTAACTACAACAAAGTTATAGAAATAATAAATGTATATATGTTCTAGCTATATGAAGGGGATTGCATCTTAAAAATTATTTCAAGAGTATTTATGATAACTGAAAGGAAAAAGTGACAACTATTAGCTTCTGATATCTGCAAACCTCTAGTTGTTATTGAATCCATATCTAATATTTTGGTGCCTGACTAACCAGTATTTCAATACACATCAAGTATAATACAAATCAGGGGGGAAAAACCCTTCACTAAGAAAGATTTCAGCTTTCATGATCCATCAATTACTATGATGAGGTTGGAAGGGGAAGTGGTAATGGTTTTAAAGGATTAGATCAGAATAGTTCAGTATCTACACAGTCTAAGTAAACCTTAGACTTCTTGAAATTTTTATTAGAGTAGTTTGTAACTAGCTGTCTTGCTCTGGGATGTTAACTGCATCTCTCAGAAGGTTTTAAGCTTAATGATTTGAAACTGCCCTTCTTTAGCACAGAGGGAAAGACATGTAGATCTTTGTTAGAGATAATAATTTAGATAATTACAGAAGTTTTCAGACTTGCTCTTTAATTTGACAGGCAATTTAGAGGATGAAGAAAATGTGTCACTTGTAAACCCTATCAACCAAATGCTTTTTTCCCTCTGCTTCACCACTCTTTGCTCTGCTAATTCAACTGCAGAATGAGAATAAAAATGTATTTGCAATATGAAATTTACTGGCAAGATGCAGCAGTTCTTTTGCTCAGTGGCTTTTTCAGCTTTATGTAGAAATGCAAGACTCTTAGACTGCGCTATATTGTCCTACAATAACCATTTAACTGATAAGGATTTCTGGCTCCATCATCATTAGAATTGAGTATTCAAAGTTTATTACATGAAGATGTAGAAGATTCAAGAAACAATTCAATATCCCATGAATGTAAAGGTACTAAGACCATTATTTAAGAGCTATGTTTTCACAGCTTTGTTCAGAAGAGAATAGCAGATTTTTACAATTGCTAAAAAGGGGAAAACTCATTTAATGCAGACCATTAGCTATATACCTAATAAAAATTTAAAAATCATAATTGTGGATTTGTTCCAGCTTATGAAGCTTCATCTCAGCCATCGATTCCTAACTGGATCCTGATAGATGATAAGTTTGTAATTTCCTGTTTATTAGGAGCTGTACTCAATAGATCTGACTAAAGGACAAGAAAGATGATGGACTATAGACACTCCAATATTTAATGTAAGGTTTATTGACATTTTGTTGTCTGTGAACTCTGGGACTGACAATAATAACTGAGCCACAGAAAGTTTGCTGGTTCTCACTGGTTACCAGGTGAGCAAATGTGCTGATAAGCCTTTGTGGGTCATAGAAAAGGATGCCAGCTTTCTTGATTTTTATACATAGGTTTAATTTATAATGTTTTAGGCAACGGACATAGCCTTTAGACAAGACACAGGCATAAAGGCAGGACCATAAACACAGTACTCTAATTGCCATAGGCCCAGGCCAGTACCATTTTTTCACAAAGTAATATATAAGGTCCTTTTCTAAGCATCCAACTAGTAAGAAACATCACACACATAAGATGGACATTACAGCATGTGCTCTGAATGTCTGTAAACAAGTGATATGGGACTGCTTTCTCTCAAAGTGAATGAGAGTGTGTTAGAGGTTGAAAGCCTTGAAAAATGCCGACTGAGAAACACATCAGGATATTTCTATGTGCTGTAACTGTATTTCACCTGACAAAGAGGAAAATCTTGTTGGTAAGTTCATCTGGGAGAGAAGAAAAAGCTGTTCTATAGGAAAGAAGAGTCATAGATCCCTACCCTCTAGAGGGAAAACTCCCACCAACCTCAATGTCATGTGTGTGCGTGGTCACTCTGCAAAGGCAGCGAATAACCATTTTCAATTGCAAAGGAAAATTTTAGATTCTTTCTCTACATTGCTGACAGATTCATGCATTACAGAAATAAAGTACTTGCACCAGATAGTAGACCAGGAATTTCACACTCTCCCACTGACTTTTAGTAAGAGAAAATTCTGTTCTCTTCTACTTGAGAATATGTCCTGCAGACATGAGTTCCACCTGCCTACCTGTGGAAAGCCATCCTTCACAGGTCTGTCAGAGCTCTCTCAACATATAAACTCATTTCTCTGATTAATTTAGTCCTAATATCCAGAGTCACAGTACCTGTCCTTTCTCCATGCCAAAGTAGATCACATCCCAAATAAATCCCAGGGATGATATTGTTGCATATACAGTCACTCTTCCAAATTTTTAGGCCACAATTCATGCACAACTCCTGGAGCTCTCATTGTGCCTCACAAACTTTCACAGCTCGAGTTCCCTAATTCCCACATAAGCAATTTGTAGGCAATGTAGACCACTTTACCATCAAGATGTAAAGAACAGTTGGGGTTTTTTTACTTATAATAGGAAACTCTTGCTCACTAGATGCAATCTTGTGATACCATTAGGTGCACTTCTGTAAATTGCATTTGCTTTTACACAAACATAACCTGTGAAGAGGGATTCAGATCCCATTAAATCTCAGTTGAAAGCTGTGTAGTTCTCAACAATATAATAAACAAAATAAGCAAGCATTTATTTTAATTGATCATGAACTCTGTGTGGATCATAATGATACAAATATTTTAACACCAAATGCAACAGCTGGGTGCATTACTTATCTATCCTTTATATGCACCCAACCACAAATGTTGATACACTTTAATAGCTGTCTTTTGGCAACAAAAATATGTCCATGTCTTTGCAATGAGGGGACAGTTGCAATATATGAAATTTCATCATTACTAAGATAAAAAACAACAAAAAGACATTTCCAGGATAAACATAACCAGTTATGCTGGGCTGCAGCAGAATAGTCGGTAAGGCACTCTATGGTTTTAGCTAATCTACATAGCCAGAGGGTAATTTCATTCACTGTGACTTGAAGGAAAAAACCAACAGTCAGCATCACTTGACAGTAATGGATATTCGAAACTAATTAAGCCTTTAATTTTTTTTTTCTCATACGTACAAAATTAATCTTCATTTATTTTCATGGGAACTCAGTGCAATGGAAGTCAGGTTTCAAGAAATGTTACCAGGATGTAACAAGCTGAAATTAAAAAGAGAATGCTGTATATACTGTGGAAGCAACAATACTACTATGTTATTATTAATGTTGCTGCTGTTGTTTTTTTTATTATTATTGCCCTGGATCTTTGGAACTGAGGTAAATTCAGTCATTAAAATAAATTTTTTGTCAATGTGAGTGTCTGAGTTATGTTTGCCATAGGATATTGCCAAAGAGTTAGGAGGATTTTTTTTCAGTTCTGCTGTGCATTAAATTTTTTTTCACAAGGTTCAAAAGAGTACTTATTTTACAGCAAAAAACAAATATGAGAATGTGCTATTAAAATGGAGAAGCAGAAATAATAACTGAATTCAGCAAATTTTAAACCTCACTGTAATACTGCACATCAAACAACTCCCTGTTTGCAGGATGGGCAGTGAAGATGAAATAAATGTAACTGCAGACCAAGATCTTATTAACCACAGCCTAAGCAACCGCAAATAGAATGCCTAACTGCTCACTGTGCACAGCTGTCAGGAAACATAAACATGATGTAAACTGAGCCTGAGAGGAATGGCAGGACCTTGATAGCAAAAGTTCTTATCAGTCAGCTGTGATTCCTCCATAGCTCTTGCTATGGAGCTTGCTGTAGCTCTTGGGTTCTCCTGTGGTAGATGGTGATCCCTGTAGAAATACATCCCTTAATATATTGGGAAAGTCAATGTTTGAATTGCATATTCTTTCCATGATCCTGCTGGTAGATCATGAATATAATCAATAGAATATAAAAATGGTTGAAAGGGTTAGCTCATGATCCCAGTGGAAAGTCTGACCCCACCAGTTCTCATTTAGTAATTCATTGGAAGTAGTAACTTTATTTCTTTTCTCAAATTAGCCTGCTTGTCACCCTTTTATTAGAAGATAGGACAGTTCTACTTTTATATGAAATCCCTAAATCCAAAATTTCCCTAAAACTGTTCTCTAGTTTTAGAAATGTATGTGTGACACAGAATGAAACCTGCTGAACATGAAACAACATGAAACAAGCTGGCTGATGTTAGTGCTCCCTTTGACCTTTATGGTAGCATGCTGTACAGAAACACTTCTACCCTGAAGGGAAAAACAGGACTACCAGCAGTTTTTGGTTTTTGTTTTTGTTTTTTTATTTTCATCTGAAGTGATGTGAGTGGTAGTGAGTGTGTAGTATTCCCAGAAAGTACTGGCAAGAGAAGATCAGGCTTCCAGGAATTGTACTGCTTAGAGCGCAGGGCTCCAGGTTTTCTGTTGTAAGGCCATTCCATAAAGTTAAAGGAGGAATTTCTTTAAATCATATAAAGATCAATAGGGTCAAAAATATATTAAAAAACTGTATGCAGTTGAAAACAAAATGACATTCCCTGGTGCAGAGTCTCTGGGCAATGTTACCTTCTAAGGAAGAATTATCTAGAAAATCTAAATTCCCCTTAATCATCACCCAGAGTCACTGTTTCAAGAAAAATAATACTTAAGCTCAGCACATCTCAATAGCACTTAGTGCATCACCTTCTTTGAAAAATACTCTTTGCTGGTTAATGAGACCTTACACTATACCAAACAGCACTTAATATAACCATATCTCCCTCTTTTAGGATCCAGCACCAAGTCCAGGCCTTTGAATTTTCTGCCATGGACGAGTCTAAACAAGCCACAGCAGAGTTATGAGGACACTGTGGCACTGAAATCTCAGCATGGGTGAAAATCAAGCTTAAACAAATTTGTCCACAGGGTTGTTGTTGTGCATGCCCTAAGAAGTAGGGTAGGCACAGGCTACACCAAGTGTATTCACAGCTTTGTTACTTTTAGTCAGCTCCAATATAAATGATTTGTTGTGAGGAAGTGTGTTTGATTACCAAGTCTCATGCCCATTAGCTAGTGCTCCTTCCAGAATTTCTGGTTGGACCTCTGACTTCATATTCTTTAATTTTATCCTGCCTCTCTTCAGTTTTCAGTATGTTACTCTCTCATTGTATGGCAGCCTCATCCTTCTCTGCAACTTCCTAATTCAGATCATAAGAAAATATTGTTCACCTTTTTAAATTAAGCAATAGCTAGTCGTTACCAGAACTGTCATTAAGCCGAGTGAGAGCAGAATGTCTTAGGTAGTAACCACACACTGCATACACATGCAGTTCCCTAGACTACCCATAAGGAATGCCTAGTGATTTGAAAATTAATCTTCCCCTTCTCTCTCCAGAATAAGCAGAATGGGTGCTGGGAAATATTTGACATCTTTTCTTCTTAATTTGTCTGCATTATGATGCAACAGTGACTTTGAGTGACAGTTTAAAATGATACCTCATTTTTCCCCTCAAAAGAAGCATGGCTTTAATCTCTGTTTTGTTAAATGAAGAAAGGTTGGAAATACTATGTTAAAAAAGTAAATATGTTTAGTTTTGGGTAGCATTACTTAAAGATTCATAATCATTCTTTATCATTCAACACTCTTTCTTTCTGTCACCAATCTCAGTCAAATGCAGTTTAGGACACTAAGCCTTTGGAATCAGTTCATTCATGCAAAGATTTTTGTTTTACAAATAATTATTATGTGTAACTCTGTACTTCCTAATTCATTTAACTCCCAAATAAGCTTAATTTATGGCATCATGACTTCTCTGGAGCATAACTGGCTTTGGTTTCCAGAGATTATAAATGTCAGTTTCAAAGAAATGTTTACCAGCTCTTCATTCTTCCTTTTTTCTTCATCTTTTTCAACTTTTCCTAGATTTCATAAGACAATGGTTTTGTGAAATCTACTGACTGTAATCAGGAGAAAAAAAAATTAAGCACCAGGAAAGTGAAATGGTAAATTTTAAAGAATTACATTCTTCATTTCCAAAAATATAATCACACTAAAATTAAATTATAACAACCTAAAATAATTTTTATCATAGAGAGGAAAAAAATCAAAAATGCTATCTAAGACAGCTTCCATATGTTTCCTTCCCCATTCTTTCTATAATTACTTTGCCAAGAAAAATATATAAATATTATCATTTTTTCCTCCATTTAAAAAGTAATACATTGTGCAAAATAAATTGATTGCTAACTACCTTTTTCCAACATGACTGACTAAATATATATAAAATCTCATAGCACAGTCTGGAGACCACAGCTGACATTACAGTTTTATTTAGGTTCTGATCCCTACCTGCTTATCATAAAATCAGAAATTAGTAGAGAAAATTTCTGTGATCAGTGCAATTTGTTTTTTCACCTAAATGTGATGACATCCAATTTGCCCTTCCTTTGTGCTGCAAAGTGGTATCAACCAGCATTACTGACACTGAAAATTGTGCCTTTCTTTACCTTTTAAGTTCTTGTCTGGTAGGAAGGAAGACCTCAGGAAGAGATCCTTCATCCCCAGGTACTGGTTCCCCAGGGAAGTGGTCACAGCACCAAGACAGTCAGAGTTCAAGCAGTGTTTGGAAAATGCTCTCAGGCACATGGTGTGATGCTGGGTGTCCTGTGCAGGGCCACAAGCTGGAATTTGAGGATCCTTCTGGGTGCCTCCAAACTCAGCATATCCTGTGATTCTTGTTCTCTCTTCTGGGAAAGGACTGAGTGGTGGGAGAGGCCATACCAGACCCAGATGGGAACAGGCTGAACTAAAAATGACAGCCATACTCTTGAGCAAGGCTGTGACTCAAACCTCTCCCTTTGTCATCTTGCCTGACAAACCTGGCAGAAGTGCATCATTGCAGAGACAGACTGAAAGTGTCACCATTTGAGCAGGTGCTCTCTATGTAAACTGAAAATAAAAGGTGCACATTTGATACGACCCTCTTTTCTCCTGAGGAGTATTGCAGGCACAGTTTTGTTGTCTGTATGTTCATTTCCAGTTAGGGTCTACACAGGCAGGAACAATAGCCCTGGCCTAGGGGTCAGAGCCAACACTGCAGCTCACAGCCTCCTGCAGGGAATTAAGCCAAGCCCTCACCCCAAGCCTTTAAGCTAAATGGGCTCTAGATTCCTTGTTATTTTCAGTCATTTCCTTGAAGATTCTCTGGATCAGACAGAAAAGCAGAACATCTAGATAAACATATTATTAAGTGAATTGCTTTCTAATGCAGTCAATAGTTTGAGTGCAAATGCTTTTTTTCCCCCCTTATTCAACCAGATTCTCAGCTATTATAGAAAGAATAGAATTCCTACCTAAAATTCAAATCATAAGAAGTGTATTTTGGTTGGCAAGATAGCTTTGAGTTCATTTTACATGACTATTTGATGCAGTCCTATGCTGTTCTTCCCAAGCATATGCTGAATAAAATACAAAATGTTCTATCTTCAAGGGGTAAAAATGAAATCAATTCTTAGTGCTATTGCTTGTAATAGGAACCAAATTTAGTTTCCTGAGATGACTGCCTCTCAAATACCTAGCCAACCGTGACTAGAAAACAAGGTCATTATTTCAGCTCTTCTAATTCTGATTTTGAATGGAACTATTACTTTCAAGCTACAGAAAACAAACCTTCATACTTTGTTTCTGCTGTTGAATGGTTTGAAGGTACAAATTACCTTCCCTGCATATTTAATGAAAAAATTTTTTTTGGTTGAAAAAAGGATAGACATGAATTTGAGAGACATATAGTTTACTGATATTAACACAAATAAGTTATTGTTCAACATATTAAAAAAAATGCATATACATACGAATGTCCAAAATGTTTTCATTCTAAAAAATGAAAACGGGATGCCTCAAATGTAAATCCAAAATTCAGCTGGGGATAATTTTCCCAGAAAATTTTCTATTCCAACATGAGAAAGGTATATTTTCTTTAAAGCAATTAATTTATTGTAGTATCATCCCACCAAACTTAAAACATAAACATTTAGCTAAAAGTCAGTCTTGGTTCATAAAGCCAAACATGACAATTAAATTATTTGTGTGTAATTCAGATTTAATTTCTCACAGATGAAGAACTTCAGGCATTCATATGACTTCAGCTTGGTAAAAGTGTGATGCAGCACAGGTTGTCCATCTCAGCTTCTCTGCTATTCAATAGAGTGGTATTGAAAGCATGTACATTTTTTGTGAGAAAACAGAGAACTTACATTTTATTTCCAAACATTAGAGTCTCTTATGGATGTCAGAGGGTCTACATAAGGGCCTAAATTAACACAACAGATTTTTTCTTTCCCCCTTTTTTTTTTTCTTGCATAACTTATGTAAGCAACCAATATTGACTTCCAAGGGGGCAGGTAAAATTAAGTTTCATTTTCATGAGTATTTATACTAGGGAGCTTAAGGTTTCAAACATTTCCAGGTGTAACCAGAGAATAATTACCTCACGTTATAATGTTGAGAAAATCTACAGCTTCATAGTCAGAAGCTGTAATGTTTCCAAAGTACTTGTATGTTTTCGTGCTTGCTGCTTTGACTGAGCTAATCACTGTACAAAGTCATGGGGAAACCATGTTGCAGTAATGTCAGACAGATGAAATCCCCACAGGTGGCCTGGATACACACTTTTAAATCCTGCAGTAGCCAAAGGGAGCTAGCAGAATCCTTTACCTTAAAGCCCGAGGTTGAAACTGATGTGATTTTCAAAGACCAATGAAAAGAAAAAGCTAAATATTGAATTATAGACATCAAAAAAACTCAGAAATTACTCAGAAATAAGAATTAAGTTCACATGCACCTGCTGCCAATACAAATAAGTAAAAGAGACCATACTATGTTTATTGCAACCATTATTATCAGATTCTGAATTACTACTAGATTCTGAAGTCCTTGGACAAAATTTTTCCTCTCTCTGTACTATTTTACTTTTTGTTTTCACTTATTATGCTCTCAGACTTGTGCTGACATTCTCTGGAATAGGAAGAATAAAATATTAGGAGAAAGCCCTTGCTTCCTAAGCTTGAAGAGAAACCTTAAGGCCACGTGTTTGTTTGTCTAATAATTGTTAAACATTAAACAGTTTTCCTCTGAGAGGTGAACTAAACCTTCAAACCCAGATGTTTGCCAGTATCTGTTGTTCTTTAATATTAGTTTAATATCCAAAGACTCAGCAAACCTTTTAACAAGATTTCAGTGCTCCCAGCAATTGAAACCTTCTTTGCAAATTACTCCACTGAGACAGAACTGCATTGGCCCTGTAGCTCAGGGCAGAATCACAGGATCAACGGTTGGAAAAGACCTTTGAGATCATGAAGTCCAACCTAACAACCCCATGTCAACTAGACCACTGAGTGCCACATCCAGTCTTAAACACTTCCGGGGACATTGCCTCCTGGGATATTGCCTCCCTGGGCAGCCCATTCCAATGTCTAATCACCCTTTCTGTGAATAACTTCTTCCTCATGTCCTACCTCAAACTCCCCTGGCACAGCTTAAAACTCTGTCCTCTTTTGCTGGTTTCCTGGGAGAGGAAGCTGACCCCTACTTGGTTACAGCCTACTTAAACACAGTTGTAGAGAGAAATAAGGTTTTCCCTGAGCCTCCCTTTCTTCAGTCTAAACAATACCAGCTCCCTCATCAGGCTCATGTTCTAGACTGCCCACCAGTCTTGTAGCCTTTCTCTGGACATTCTCCAGCATCTCAGCATCCTTCCTAAATTAGGGTCCCAGCAATGGGTACTGGTGGCCTCACCAGTGCTGAGCACAGGGAAAGAATGACCTCCCTGCTCCTGCAAGACACACTATTCCTGATACAGGCCAGGATGCCATTGGGCACATGTGGCTCATTGTTCAGTCTACTGCCCATCAGTATCCCCAGGTCCCTTTCTGCCCATTGCTGTCCAGCCACTCTGTCTCCAGGCTGTAGCATTGCAGGGGGTTTTTGTGGCCAAGGTTCAGGAGCAGGCACCAAGGTTTTGTTAAACCTCATATTGTGGGACTCAGACCATCTATCCAGCCTGTCCAGATCCCTCTGTGTTGCAGCAGCCCTCTTGTTAGAGGGTAGGAATGAGTCAGGACACAGACTTTTAATCACAGGCTATTTATCACAGCATGAAAAGGGTCCTGGTTTCTTCCTCTTTACAGCTCAGCCATCCTGACTCCAACTATTCATTGACTCAGGCTTCAGCAAGCTCCTACTGTAGGTTTTCCTTGCAGCCTCTGACTGCTGGCTATTTCCTGCTAAACCATGACTGCATGGATCAGTTTGCTGCAGATTCCAACAACAGGCTCTAACTGCAGATCCAGCCTGATCTCACAACAGTGATTCTCCCACTGCAAGATCCTTCTTCTTCATAACTACCTCTCACCAGCTAACCCACTGCCTTTTATCACACTTATCTTTATTGGCTATAGCTGTGACTCATCAGGAGTGAGGCTGCATTGGGAAATTAGCACAGTTGTTACTTATTAGGGGCGAGGTCACCTGTATTCCCTTCTCCTACATCTCTGCAGAGCCCTCCTACCCTCCAGCAGATCAACACTCCCCCCCAGCTTGGTTTCATTGGCAAATCTGCTCATGGTAGGCTCAATCCCCCAGTCCAGATCATCTATGAATGTATTAAACAGGACTGGCCCCAACATTGATCCCAGGGGACACCACTGGTGACTGGCTGGTTGGTCAGGCAGGACCTGGTAGAAATATGTCCACAGTGACTTGGATCTGAAAGCTGAGCAGCACAGGGAAGGTAGCTGCTGGGGAAACCCTTCCCTTGTGTCAGAACCCAGGACATTCCTCTAGATGCCCTGGGTGGTCCGAGTCCCTGGCAAGGGGTCCGAGAACCTTGGCACAGAGTCAAAAGCACCAGTGCCTTTGATTTCAGTCCATGGGAAGGTCTGCCAATCTTATGTGAGGAGTTGCAAGCAACAAGAGTTTAATTAGAATGATAAGTAACATATCACAAGGTGAAATGTAGAATTCTGAGGTTTTAGAATGAGGGTCAGAAGGACAAGATGGAGAGATTTGGGCGTGTCCCTGTCATTCTTCTTCTTATCCTCCATCTTCTGCTGTGATGGCAGCACTTTTGGATTGGGTTAGGATAGAAAAGCACTGTCTAACATAGGTCATAGGTATTGGTAATTAATTGTAAACATAGCACATGCAGTATTTACTATAAAGGGTTAACACTGCCCTTGGAGGAGGTTCAGATCTGGCACTCTGAATGGACCTCACAGGGCAGAAATTTCAATAGATAAGAGAAGAATAAACAACCTTGGATAGCAGAGAAAGAGACTCCAGATTTCATTTCTGGCACAGAGGTGAAGAAAGAAAAAACTTTTCATGTCAATCTCGGAGGTCAAACTCGACCCAGAAACCCAAGACCCTTGCTGGATCTGAGTCACTACTTATGATGTCCCAACACAAATCTGTGTAGCTCCTTTCTGAACAGCACACAGCACAGCTCAAAGCAAGCCATACATATTTTACAAAAGTAAAAGATCTTCTGGATGGTCATCAACATACATTTGTTCAACAGAGAATGCTGAACTTTCTGCTGTAAATAAATTATCAACATGTTTTCAAGCACAGTGGTCATTTGTGAATGCTGTCCTCTCCAGTTCACAGAGTTCTATGTACTGCTGTGCTTCTGCAATGTGTCACCATGCTTCTGACCAGGCTCTGTTATCCCCAGAGCATGCTGTCTTGTCCCCTCTCACAGAGAGAGCCCTGCTCCGTGGGTACTCACACACCTTCCATATCTCTGCCTTGCACAGACTTCATCTCACCCCCATCACCCCCTGTCATACACCAAAAACCAAGAAAAGGGACTTTCTACCCCAGCTGCAGCATAATTGCAGCTCTGCCTCATTCTCTGAAACAATTCTCAGGTCTATTTAGATTACAATCATATTCCTGCCAAGCTGAATCAACTAATCAATCCTCAGCACAGCAACAGCTAAGGTACCAACTGCATTCCTGTATCCAGGAAGCTCTCTGTCCCTACTGCCAGCTCTAGAGAAGCACGGTCTGTACTTTCATTAATTTCCTGAGTTTCTGTTGCCAACTTCCATCTCTTGGAAAAGCAAGCACTAGGCAACCTTAAAATTGAATTGAAAAGGTGGGGTTCTTTTTTGTAATATGTTACTGAGATATTCCTCAGTATAAAGGATGGCAGGACTGAAACATTTCAAATACAAGTGTCAGGTTTTTGTCAGCTGAAGAGGTCAAACATGCAGTGCACGCAACTGCAAGGGCAGAGGAAGGGCTGATTTTTTGGGGATGCATGTTCTGTGATTTCAGTGGGAATTGAGAGGAGTCATTCAACATATCTGAAAAATATTAAGCCTTCTAAAAGAACACAAGCTTCTTTCTGATCCTCCAGCTGATGTATCTTCCTTTTCTTTCCCTCAGCCAGTCAAAAAGGGACTTCTCTCTCATTCCTGCTTGAGCAGAGAAAGTATCAAGCCTTCAAAACCTGCTTGTGACTGACACGGAATATGACACAAGGTCTGTCCCCCAACAGCTTCTGTCCAGTTGAAGTGTCCTTTGCAGAAGGCACTGGAAGAGAGGAGAAAGCTGCACACGGGAGTCTGCTCTTCTGAGCTCTGGCACTTTATCTCAGATCACAACCTCTGTGTCACAGGGGCTGCTTCCCAAGCTTTTGGCCTCTTGACAAGTCCTTTTCTGTAATGTACACTAAATGAGTGCAGGCTTCCTGATAGTAACAGCCTTTTCTAGGAATTAGGGCTGAGGCTATCAAAGTTTATAATTCTTCACTTAGAGAAATTTGATAAGAATAATATTTTGGTCAGGTCTGGTCAGAGCTGATTTGCAGTCATGAGTGCTGTAGGCATAAATCAATTTAGATAATCTAACTTACCAGCAATGAAACTTGAGACTACCTGAAAGATAAATCTAGTCTTGTAGACCAAAATACAAGATTATGTGTCTATGTGTGCATCACTGTATGTGATGAAAGAGACGTTTTTGTTTTGTTGACTTAAATTTAACCCCTATTTAGATGTATTCTTATGTTTTTGAAATGATTTAATCAAACTAAACCAAGGCCACAGCAATCTGTGTAGGATTTTTTTTCCAACACTCTTTTCCCTTTAAATGTGAGAAAAAATATTTGTGAGGAAAAGAAAAATAGTCTTTTAAATATATTTCTTTAAAATGTAAGTTCCAAAATTAACCAAGTCACTTCCTTCTCTGTACATCATTTCCCTCATCCAGAAAAAAAACACTGTCTTCCTCAGTGAAACATTTTGAAACCCAAGAGAAAAAAAAATGCTATCAGTAATGGTACTGCAGTCAGCTCTGTTAATAATTTTGCCAAACAACAGTCAATTCATCATATGGGATTTTTCAGAAGCATAAAATTTTATCTTACAGGAGAAGCATATAATCACAGAATGCTTTGGTTTAGAAGGGACCTTAAATATATTTGAGTTCATCATCCTTGTCATGGACATGGACATTTTTTAATATATCAGTTTACTCAAAGCCCCATCCACCTTGAACACTGGACTGAGAATCCACAGCTTCTTTGGGCAGTGTCTCATCACCTGCAGAGTAAAGAATTTCATCCTAATATCTAATATAAATCTGCCCTCTTTCAGTTTAACATCATTACCCTTTGTCCTATCACTGCATACCCTTCTAAAAAGTCCCTCTTCAACTCTCTTGCAGGCTCCCTTTTAGGTACTGCAAGGCTGCTCTAAGGTCTCCCTGGAACCTTCTCTTCTCCAGACTGAACTACTCCAGCTCTCTCAGCCTGCCTCTACAGGAGAGCTGGTCCAGCTGGCTGGACTTGCTCCAGCAGGTCTTCAACCAGAAAGGTTGTTCAGAGCCCTGTCCAGCCTGACCTTGAATGGTCAGGGATGGGGAGGATGTCATACTGTGAACTGCCATCAGAAAAAAATTAGGCAAAACATTGAAGTACTGAAAAATACCTGCTAAGTTTCCATATCTTCCTTCTGAAGCTGAAATTCAGACTTTGAATACCTGGCGATAAAAAAGTTAAAGAAAATGTTCTATTAACTGCAGACACCCTATTTCATGTATGTTGATGATTTAGAGAACTTCCTGCATTTCCACTCTTGTAATTTTTTAGATTTTTTTTCCATTATTGCTTCTCCAAAAGGCATTCATGAGTCAGAAATTCTTTCAGAATAAAGTTGGGAACTTTGAATGCACCAAGTTCCTGGAAACAGGGGACTTCCAAAACACAGAGGCCATATAAACTAGAGTCGTTATTTTTCCTTGGTGTGTGTGAAATCCCACCCAGACCTAAATCTGCAGTCAGATTTGATGTCATGGATACATGGTTATTAATAGAAAGTATATAATATATATTATATATATATATGTACATATATGTAATGAAAATAAACATCCACTACAATAGAGGGGCTGAGTACCTGCAGTTTAAAAGGTCACATAAGAGAAGACAAAATTCCGTGTCAAACTGGTTCAAAGTAGTGAACTTATATCCATGGTGTAATACCTGTTTGAATTCTGAACATTGTCATTAATATTTTGAGGATACCAGTCTCCAGTGTTCATACACTGTTTTAAACCTGCTTGTGCAAATATTAACTTGTCTTTCCAGTTTTTTTAGGCATCACAGTTTCATGTGCATCCTGCAAACGTGTCTTTGGTAAATCTGATCATTGCCATGATCTACAAATGTGCTTTTGTAGTGAATGTCTCTGATTACAAACTCTGTGGCCATGATGCCAGTGCTGCCCTGCCACTGAGGAGGGGCACACTTGAAACAGTTGTAAAAGGCAACATGAGCTTGAATCCTATGGGAAAAAAGATTTGGGGGAAAACTCTTCATTCTCAATAAAAAGGGGGAAACAAGACAATTAAAAAGAAACCAAAACTTTATTTAAGGTTTGTGGTGTTACCTATGCTTATCAAGGATCTTGCTGTCTTAGTATGATACACTAAGAAATAGCATTTCATTTCATGCACTTGCCCTTTGTCTCAAGGGCAAGGTATTTTCCTGAGTAACAGTGCTGTTGTTACAAATCAATTGGTTCTTCTGCCAGATTCTTAATTTTTTTTTTCCTTAGGACATTAGGGAGGAGAGGATGGCAGACAGAAACATTTCTGTCAATTTCAGCTTTCCTCTGAAGCCTTGATAACTCTGTTCAAACTTGAAAGAAAACAAGATATGAAAAACAGACCTTTATTTATGTAGTAAAATGTGAGAGTATGGCAAAATTCAGTGAGTTTTTGCACAGTGAAATCACCCCTGCCTAGGTCTGGTGTTTAGTTTTTGCTGGTGTAATTTGTTTATAAGCTATATTAAATATTTGTAAAGCTTGCTTCTGGTCTTGTGCCTCAAGGCAATAAAGAGAGAAAATGTTTACTCCTCTCATGATTTACCATGAGTGTTGTTTATTTAATTTGAGAAGAGCTTAATTCCACATGTTTCAGTTGTTTGACTTACAGCAGTAGTTTCTCAGCTGAAACAATTCTACTGGAGTGGTACATTTTGCTAAACTAAGTGATTTGGAACATATAATCTTAGAAATTAGTCTTACATCATCTGAGAAGCAGTAATTCAGATGCTTCTGAGCCTGAAGCTTTTCAAATCTCCTCGTTAGTTAGGCGAATGTCTTTGACTTACAGAAATCCCCTTCCCACACGCATTCATGGATCCCCACTCTACCTAAACACCAACTGAGCCCTCCCCACCCTCTTCTACCTCCCTCCCTCCCTCCCTGCCTAAGCACCATTCTATGTTCTGCTGTTTCTGTGCTTTCCACATTATCACTGCACAATTTTAGAGCTCAGAAGAGCACTAAAAGTGGCTCAAAGCCTGAAAAGCCAGCTTGCTCTGTAGCTGATTTGCAGGACACTCTCCACAGCACAGGTTATTTAGAAGAGTCCTTTTCTCATCAGCTCAGCATTTCTCCTGGTACAAAGTAAACCTACTAGGCACAAAACCAGTGAGTGATTTGGTTTATGCTTGTCCTGGGGTGACTGTATGATGCTTCTATCCCCAAATCGTCTGTTCTGTCTGAGTTAGATATTGTGTTCTGTAGCTTTAAGAGCGAATGG
>VWYE01010191.1:0-51758 GCA_013398995.1 Alaudala cheleensis | reverse complement strand
TGATACACTAAGAAATAGCATTTCATTTCATGCACTTGCCCTTTGTCTCAAGGGCAAGGTATTTTCCTGAGTAACAGTGCTGCTGTTACAAATAAATTGGTTCTTCTGCCAGATTCTTAATTTTTTTTTTCCTTAGGACATTAGGGAGGAGAGGATGGCAGACAGAAACATTTCTGTCAATTTCAGCTTTCCTCTGAAGCCTTGATAACTCTGTTCAAACTTGAAAGAAAACAAGATATGAAAAACAGACCTTTATTTATGTAGTAAAATGTGAGAGTATGGCAAAATTCAGTGAGTTTTTGCACAGTGAAATCACCCCTGCCTAGGTCTGGTGTTTAGTTTTTGCTGGTGTAATTTATTTATAAGCTATATTAAATATTTGTAAAGCTTGCTTCTGGTCTTGTGCCTCAAGGCAATAAAGAGAGAAAATGTTTACTCCTCTCATGATTTACCATGAGTGTTGTTTATTTAATTTGAGAAGAGCTTAATTCCACATGTTTCAGTTGTTTGACTTACAGCAGTAGTTTCTCAGCTGAAACAATTCTACTGGAGTGGTACATTTTGCTAAACTAAGTGATTTGGAACATATAATCTTAGAAATTAGTCTTACATCATCTGAGAAGCAGTAACTCAGATGCTTCTGAGCCTGAAGCTTTTCAAATCTCCTCGTTAGTTAGGCGAATGTCTTTGACTTAGAGAAATCCCCTTCCCACACGCATTCATGGGTGCCTACTCTGCCTAAACACCAACTGAGCCCTCCCCACCCTCTTCTACCTCCCTCCCTCCCTGCCTAAGCACCATTCTATGTTCTGCTGTTTCTGTGCTTTCCACATTATCACTGCACAATTTTAGAGCTCAGAAGAGCACTAAAAGTGGCTCAAAGCCTGAAAAGCCAGCTTGCTCTGTAGCTGATTTGCAGGACACTCTCCACAGCACAGGTTATTTAGAAGAGTCCTTTTCTCATCAGCTCAGCATTTCTCCTGGTACAAAGTAAACCTACTAGGCACAAAACCAGTGAGTGATTTGGTTTATGCTGCTCAGGCTTATCCTGATAGCTTTGAGGATTTGATTGGACAGCTGTCATTCATGAGAGTCCTGTCTTTCTGTGAAGCCCACTGGCATCTTTGCCCTGCAGCTGCAGCTCTCAACATCAATTGCTTTGCAAAGGCAGCCCCAGTCCTAAGCACTGGGCACCTCCCTGGGGACAAAACTTGGTGGGACCCCTGGCCAGGCAGGACAGGACTGTGAGGAGCTGGGGTCCAACCCTGCTGCTCTGTCTCTGGGGCAGGTGCTGATGGTTCCAGGGAGCTGGGCTCTGGGCAGCTGGGGGAAGCCCTGAGAGGCTATGTAGGGACAGGAGCACCTGCAAATACCCTCAGAGTCCTGGCAGCAGGACTTTGCTTTTGAGATTGTCTCAGAGTTAAGTACTCCTGAAAGAAGACCTGCCTCCAGAAGCTCACATCAGAAATACAGGCCCAACAGCATCTGGTTTTTTGAGAGTAGAACAGTACCAGCTCTGAAGTAAACACAGAACCAGTCCCAATCACTCCTTTTCACCCCCAAAAGCAGCACCATGTGGAAAACCTGGAAAGAAAAGGCTCTCTGAAGACAGTGTGACAATCCCTGTCCCAACATGGTGCTGCTTTGGCACTTTCTGGCCAAGGTGAGTTTTGTCAGACCTTTTAGATGGGCATGTACACAAAGGAGATGTCAGCATTTGGGTCAATATAATGTGTGTCTGCCCTTGGGATGAAGGTTTAGGCAGGATTTTGGGCTTAAAGCCTTGGCTTGGGCTTCAGTCCATCTATCCTGCAAACACATTACAGATTCAATGAATGAAAATCCAGGGGGTGGATTCTGGTATTTTTCCATCTTGACATATCAGGAAAAAAATTTTGCAATTAGAAATGCTGCTATAATTTTTCATAGACTATGGCATCCTGTGAGACTAATGAGAAAAAACCCAGAAATCTTCCTAAAGATTAGGTCAACCAGAAAGATGAAAAGTTTTCCTTTTCTCTGCTTATTTGCGGTGATTCAACAAGTAATTTATCAAATGGCAGGAACATACAATAAGGTGAGGATGATCCACATATTGCATGAAACCCTGTTAGTGGTAAGTTTGTAGCTAATACTGTAGGTGGCCTTAGCTTTATTGCCTTGAGTCTTTTTCATTCTGTCTCTCCATGTATATATGCCTGGAAACATGCCTTTCAAGCCATACTCAGTGCATCTGCCAGATGAGACAAATATCTACCCTAGGCATACATAGCACTATATATTTTTCTTGAGGGAGCTGAATACCCACCCCCTCCAGTGACTCTTAAAATGAAACAAGAAGATATTTGCTAAAAGATAATAACCCACAAATGTGCATGAAAATTTTTCTCTGTAACATCTGCAGGTTTTTTACTCACAAAAAGCTTAAATTTGATTTAGCTCAGAAAACAAATTAGAACTTACCTTTCCAAAAAGCAAGTAGGAACATCTGCAAAAGAGTGGAATGCTGTATGGAAGCCACAGGGATGAAGAAACTACACCACACTTCACAGCAGCAATAAGTGATAAGGTACATCATTCACTCTGAAAAAACATCTTTGAGCATCTGCCTAACTCTCATTATTCCCCTCTTTCTGAATAAGGAGAAGCACATAGCAAAGGTAATTTCCATTCCCCTGAAAACAGAAGTAGAAGATGAAGATAATTTACTTTTGCCCACATTCTGTTAGTTACCCTTCAATGGATATGACTGCTAAAACAAACCATCATAAGAAATGCTCTAGGAGAAAGACAGCAGATAAAGCTACTCTTAAATTTCATTAACTCTTGTTATCACTTACAGAAAACACATTATCAGTCAGATTTGGTTTACAATTAAGACAGAAAAAAAGGAAGAAAAATAACATAGAGTTTCTTAGGAGGAAGAAAAGACAGATGGAATATGATCTAATTGGACTTCAATATTAAAGAAGTACCAGAAAGCATGAACATTTAGGTCTTATTCCCTCATTCCCCCTCCCCTATTAGGGTCAACATTTGCTGGTAGAAGAGTATGAATATAATGAAGAGGTTGAATCCACTTCATATCTTGCCCTTCATATCCACTTGAAATATCTTGCCCTCAAAAGTAGGTCACCAAAATAAATTAAAAAAAAAAAAGAACAACCCACTCCTTTTTTTTTCCAGAGTGCATAAACATTAACTTCTATCATTAGTTGTGCTTTCATTAGTTGTGCTTCTAATATTCTGGTGTTACAGATCTCTACACCATTTGAAAGTCAGCTATTCACTTAGATCCACAAATTAGCTGTTCCCCCGGTTTCATGTAAGCACTTGATGACCACTCTCAAAATCTAAGTCAAATAAACAAGGTGTCTCCCTTATCGAGAGTATTTTTTTTTTTTGGCACAAAATTGGAAATAGAACAGCTTTTATATCTCAAACATAATAAAATTAACATCTATATTGTGTTATTTCTCTAATTGATTGGGTTGGAGTACTGGGTCCTGGTAAAAACAGCAACCTGGCTTCAGAAATTTCTTGTCGTTGAAACCAAACTCATTTGTTTATTATGCTTATATGCTTTGTGCTAATTACATAGAGATGTTGCCCAAAGAATCCCAAAGTTATTAATTTCAGTAAATATGGTTCACACTTTTCCTTACTCTTGAAAGTTCCTACTATAGCACACTTGCCCATGCTCCCATCTTTTACAAGCAAACCAAAAAAACCAAAAGTTTTCAGCCTCTGTTCTAAGTCAAAGAAAAACTGCTCTTCTTTGTTGTGAGCATCCACCTGCTTTGAAAAAGAACTGTTGTAACTCGGACATTATTTTCCTTTGCCCACAGATACATTAACTTCTTCAATCACATCAGCAGATCTTGGCCACCCAAATAGGAGCAGAATTACTTCCCAGTTCTGTAGTAACTAGGTAGTTCACTCCCAGTTTCTCCTGGTCAGATTTGGTTTTAGACTTCTGCACTAGTCATAAAAATAGTGTTTTTAACAAATATCTAAACCAATCCCTTCCTACAAGGCACATTCTCTTCTGTCTCACTTTCTCCTTGTACCCCGAGTGCCAGTGGCAAATTACTACAAACTTCCTGGAACACAAGGCTGGTTAATGAGATTATTCTAAATTAGCATATTATCCTGATCATACATTTTTCCTTAACTTCTTGGAGGGTGAAGCAATATCAGAGGTAACACTTTTTATCTCTTTGGTCTTCATCATTGTAACATCTATGTATGTGTTCTTATCTTCTGTTTTGTTTCTTGCTCATATTTTTCTCCTGGTTTGAAAATGTAGCTGTAAATATTTGGAAGAACTATGGAGCAAATAGTTTACAGTTAGATCAGAGTTTTACCCGTGTGACTGCTTTCATTTCTCCATAAAATCAGATCAGTTCTTCAGCTACCCATTAATTAGATCCAGGAGTAGAGTAGGATTACCTTCAACCCTTGAATATAGTTCAGAGATGAAAATTACTGAACAATGCTCCAAATTCAGGAAAGACTAAAATATACAGATGAAGAACAGATGAAGGGGTTTTGAGAAATATTTATTTGGGTAAATAACTCTTAATAGCAGTTATGCTTTAATTTCAATATTGTGCATAAAACAAGAAAATACGTTCTTGTAGCAGTAACCTTACATCAAGAGCACAGTGTTTGATCAACTTGATGCTTGACTGCCATCTATTTTGGTGACCATTTTGGGTCCACCTTGGGTATAGACCTGGTCAGGCTTTTGTCCTGCCCAAGGTGTATCCTAGAGACTTTTCAATAAATTTCTACTTTATTCTCTAGCTCTGTCCAGTTTCTGTTTCAGGGCAGCCTTCCCAAAACATGAAACTTACTCTGACCATTTTCACATTCACTTCAGCATGTATAGATTAGCTGTGAGTGACTTTAAACTGCCTTGCTGGTTAAATGCATCAGGGTGGAGATTTTGTGGCTAACCATTGTGGTGGCTTTGTTTCTCAAAAAGGATGTAAGGTAGAGGAAAGTCTGTCTGATGTAATTAGCATATTTAGTCCGGAGTTACAGTACTGCTGCTTAAGCAGTTGTCAGTGAATTCACTAAGTGAAATTCAACATAAAGTGAAACGTATTTAATTTATGCTTTGAAGATTATTTGGCAGCTTCTTAATCTTTTGTTTAATATTGGTAACATTTTTCTCCCAATGTAGTTTAATACATAAAGCTCACAATTCTGTAAAGAGTTACAAAAAGGGAGAGGTAAGGATTTAAGTTTATGTCAGAGGATGATAGAAACATACTGAGCCAAAAGGGGTCATTCCCCCCTGTCCTCTGTGCTGAGGCAGTGCACATAAATAAATCCAGTGTTTCTTAGAAAATCTATACTGTCTTTAAAAGCTTTAGTGAAGGGGGCTGTATAACCCGTTCACCTGACAGATTTCTACACTAACAGGAGTATATGCTTTTAGAAAATTTTCCTAATATCTGACCTCCAATTCTGTCTTTGGGAAAAAGAAGGAAAATGCAGGCTTCCTTGTAACAGATTTGTATATTTTGAAAAATTGTCATCAATCTTCTTTTATTTAGATTAAATGAAACTAAATTAAGACGTTCCAGTATTCTGTTACTTTCCTCTTGACATTATCCTAGGGTAAAGAAATCTATCTGCAGTACAAAGTGCCACTTTAGACATAATCAAAATTAGCAAAGAGGTAAAATATTGACCTGCATTTTGTAGAAAATATTTTTTTGGTATATAATATCACAAGACTTGCCTTATTTAGCCTACTATTGGATTGTAGATCATTGTTGGTCTGTTGTCCTAGATAACTCCCACACTTTTCTTATTAAATTGCTGCCTAGTCAGGTTTTTGAATTTCACATTTAGACATCTGATTTGTTCCTTCTGGCTCTAATGATTCACATTCATCTTTTCTGAATTTCATTCCCTTAATTTTGAGCCATTTTCCAGCTTAAAAAGAGTTATACAAAAAAAAACAAAAAAAACCAAAAAAAACCATTCAATTTCTGTCTCTAGATTGCCACCCTTCCTAGGCTGGTATCATTTGCAGATTTGATAATCATGATTGTTTACCATCTCCCCTGCTTTCAGTGAAAAGATTAAAGAGAACCTGGGCCTGGGCAGACCAAATTTGTATCCCAGCTGAGGGTCCTGCAAGCTTGAGAGTGTGTCACTGACAGCTGTTCACTAAATGCACATTTTAACTGCTTTTAGTTTCAGATCACATTGGTCTTATCCCTATTACACTTCCTTAGCCTGCTTGTGAAAACTGTGGACACTAGGATCAACTGTTTTCTCCTTATATATCCTACAGAAAACAAAATTAATTTGCTTTGACTTGATTTGGACTCAAAAGCTTCATGGTAGGCAGTTGTTTTATTTTGTAACTTCATTATCTCAGCATTTACAAATTGGTTATTTAATAATTACTTTCAGCAATTTTCTGACTATTTAATCTGACTGACTCCAAATTCCTGTCTTTGGGAGAACATACCATTGTTATCTTTAATGTCCTAGATTTCTTTCCCAAAATTGATTAACATCCTGAGTTACCACAAAGGACATTAAAATTTTGTATTATTAAAGATACTTCACAAGATCTACACCTAATAAAATATCTCTCTTTTAATCATACAATGTGGGCCACTTCCTACAAGTCTTTAAATACGCCTAGGTTGTATTGACACTGTTTTGAGGGAATGCTTTGTATGCCTTAGGTCTTCTCCACAGCCATTCAGTCACAATGGCATTCCCCACCTTCAGAAAAAAAAAATCTGGTTAGAAGAATGTTTATTGGTTGGTCTTTTTTATAATTTGGCTGATTGTTCTGTTTATCCTAGCTTTTATGACTTTCAAAAGTTATTAGGTTGTCATTCTACTATGTTCAATCCCACTTAGTCACACTTGGCTTAGCTCTATTATCTTATTTGATGCCTTTGACTCTAAATCTTCACTGGCATGATCACAGTATATCCATTTTCAAATTATCACATTAATATCTCCCAGTCTGCAGATTTCCTTAAAGCAAATGATTGACTGTAATCAAGGGTCTAAATGTTTTTGTGCAGCTGCAGAGGCATCTGTCTGCCTCAAGCTTTTTATTACAAACTAGGAAAAGCAAACAAAAACATCTGCCTAACCAAGCGGTTTTTTTTCATGAACAGCTGTTTCAATCTGAAAAATCACCAGGTGAAGTTAAGCTACACACTCATGCCAATCATAGATTACTGCCTCAAAAAAGGGTACCATTAATATGAACTGAACCACAGCATATACCCTGGAAAGAAAGTAAAACATGATATAAATTGCTTTTATAAATTTTATTCAAAAAGTATTTATCTGTCAGATTTCACCCTTGAATCCCTACGTCTAACATCCAATCTGATATTAGAAAAGGGCATATTTTTATATTGTTGATCTCCTGAACATTTATCATATGGTCACAGCTAAGAGGAGATAAGGTTCTTGTTTAAATTTTTAACATAATTCTAAAAAGCCATTGATTTTCACCACATATGATCATACTTGCACACCTTGTTTGTATTTAGCCTCCAAACCATGGTTGGTGGTATCTTTCTTTATAAGTGATTAATTAGACAGACATCACAAGTTTTAAAATCAGTATCTGCATAGATTCTTGTGTTTATGAAAATAATTTTTGCTATGAGTAACATTTCTATAACTACTTATAATTCTTTAAAAATATTTTTATTGTTTAAATAACCAAAGAAGAAACATTGTGCAAAGATAGGATACTCTTCTAAACTTCATTCTAATAGGTGGCTAAGTTTTCAGAAGAATAGAAGAAAAACGGAGAGAAATTAATTTGCAAGAGACCATGATGCAGATACAAGACCCAGGGAGCCAGTTGCTAATAAGATTCATATACAGGGCTTCACTCTGCTACTAAAAAACAGTTTTATATGCAAAGTTGCACATAAGCATTTCAAAATCAGTCTTACAACACCAAGATATCAAAAAACCTTTAAGACACCTACTCAACACAAACAGCAGGCAAGCGGTTACGTCTTATGTGGCGTAACCCTAACCATTTTCTCAGTGTCAATTTGTTAATACACTGTATGGGAGTCTGTTAACTGATCCATTAAATTCTTGGCTTTGTACAGTGACAGACACATCCTGTGTTTTTTCTTTTCTTCATTTTCCACCATTTTATGTGATGCAATACTTTAAAACAATATTTTCCTGTGCACGATATGCAGAAGAGTGGGTTGGTGGATTTATAACCTCCCATGGATCAGAACTACATGGAGTTTCTGCAATCAATCAGCTGTGACTTTTGTAGGAAGTGTAGGAACACCAACCCTTGGTCTTGAAAAGTTCCACATACTCTCAAAATTTCTGCATTCAATGCTGTGAACTAACTTCATATGAGCCTGCTTTTAAAATGTCTTCTAAATGACACCTTCCATCAGACACCCCAAAGGACTTCTAGTTTGATAATTCAGATCAGATTCTGAATTCCAGCCAGATTTAATATTACTTATTTTACCTGGCTGGATTCCTAGGACTAAGTTCACAGTGTCCTTTGGTCTTGTTAGTTTTTCAAATAAGCATATAACCTCCACCAATGATACTCCTGTTTCTTAAAGGACATTAATGATACCTGTGAGTCTTAACTGTTCTTGGTATAGACTCAAGTATTATTTTATTTATGATTGTTTAAAATTAGATAAACTGTTGGTGTTAAAAAACCCAATTGATTATTATGCTAAGAAAACAGATCCTCCCATGTTTTTGGATTTCTCCTACCAGGCCTGTTTCATTATTGTCTGCCAAAAATTACATTTTCCCTGCCTCTCACCTTTATACTGCTCCTTGATCATCAGTTTATAGCAATACACATTTATTACTTGTCTGCCTTAGAATGAGAAAGGTTCAAGTCCTAAGTCCTAAGCTAGATTAAAACCAAAGAGGGAGTTAGGAGATGAACAGAATTGAAGAATAGGTTGTTATCAAAAGCTCCACCATGAAAAAAGTGCTCTTTTTTTCAACATTGGCTTATACTAGCTGTATCTTTTTTAGAGTATCCATTGAATCTGTATTTATATCATCTATAGATCTGTCAGTTGTTAAACCTTTTTATAATTTATTAAATTTCAGTTTTAAATTTTTTTTCAAGAGTTTGTGTTCGGATTAGGGGTCTTTCCCCCTAATGTACCCACAGTAAAAATATTTTCTCTGAAAAGTTTTGATATATTCTTTGCTGATTTTCATACCACTCAGAGGTATAAGGTTTTCTGTAAGCATCTCAGATTTACGAAATGCTCATCTTCTCCTAGTTGTTACTGGCTTTACATATGATTTAATAATTTGCTTAGATCTTCTCCCCATCTCTGTTTCTTCTGAGATAGTCCTTACATTCTCTCATCCCAAAAACCTAGGCAAACTGGGATCTTCCACCCCTATATTGTGAATATACTCATGCAAGGAAACTTGAAACAGGACTCTTGACTATTTCACAGGGCTATAACACTTTGTGTGAACCTAATAAGAGACTGGGTGAATTAATGTTCTCCAGGGAAAGGGTTTGAGGAAGACACTGAAGAAAGCCAGGCATAGGTGTCTGCCTCCGTTATATGAGAGTTCATCTAAACAGAAGCAGAAGTGGTTTTCCCAAATATCTTTGACACTCACATGCTCCTTGGCTCAGTTCAGACCTCTTCTCTAAGTGACTGCGATATTTATGGCCCCTCTCACATGTATTGCATCTCAGCCTTTGAACAGTGCTGTCAGCCTTTGGACAACTGCTTTTGTTTTAAACTGCAAGGAGAACCAGTAAATTTTAGATCATCTCCACTTTGCTTGCATGGGATGAGTCACAGGAGGGAAACTGAATCTTGGTCTGTCTTAACCCTGGTTTCCACCAATCTCCATTACATAAACAAAACTATGACATTTCTTTCTTCTGTTCTTCCACTTCTTATTTTAAAATACTCCATTAAAATAGTCAGTTTTAAAATACTCCATAAAATTTGTTCCCATTTTTCTACTCCAACAATCAGATTATGGGAGTGAAGGGTACAGAAAAATAAGAAAGTAGTGTGTAGTAAAGTTGAATAAATGGGATGTTTTGAATGCTGTTTCAGTCATTCATGTTTGAACTTTCTCGTCAAATGTTGTCAGGTAATAACAATTCAGACTTTTTCATTACAGGAAATGCTGAAGTGAACATTGAGAGATAAAGGACTTACCCTTAAAACTGACAGCTTTTATTACCATGCAATGGAAAAACCTCTTTCATGGCAAATGCACCTATTTATCCGGTTTGTCTAGTTACAAAAATAAAAAATATGACTAAAGAAATTCAATATAGGGCCTGAATCCAGTTGTTCTGATCTGTCCATTATAACTGGTTACAGAGATGCACAATTTTACAGCATGAAATCAAAAGATATCTGAAAACTAAAAATGTGTGTACTAACATGTTTCTTAATAGACAGACATAAAATGTTTTGTCTGTAATGTATAGTCTATATAATCTTTTTGTCATGTTTCTCATGTTCTTGCCTGTTTGAAATATCACTAAAATTTGAACATATGCCCTGTTCACATTTTTTCTTTGGTGCAGAGTGCATTATGTGTTGTTATTTACAAAACAGAATTACCAAGTGGTGTTATTATAGAAACTAGTTTATATACATAGAATTTCAAGATAAAGTTCTGGGAAATGACTGAAGGAGAAATGGAAACCTTTGCCTTGATTGTCTTCTCTGATCTCTTACTTTTTTACACCACATGAATGTATCATACACCATGCTTTCTTTCCTATTTCCCCTTTATTTGTTTCTTTCATTTCCATTTATGCCTGTCTCTGTTGGATGATGACACTTTAATTGTGGTAGAATTTATTTTTTCATCCACAGGATAGATCATTAATTCGCCTGCTGTCTGTACTGTACCTAAGCTGGGTGCTAGTCTGAATGCTTAAGGACACCCCCTGTTTAGTCACTGTCCTATGCTGTGTGACAAATTGGCCTCTCTGACGCACTCAGTACCCAAGACTTCTTTATACAGCCATGTATTTGCCCACCTTAGAGCTTTTGAAAGTTTTTTATGACCTAGACATGTATGTGTGTGCTGCTATCCATTTGTGTGGAAGACCACTGTGGGGGGAAGAGCCGGAACAGATCTGTCAGTGTTTGTCTCTCTTGACTGCCTTTACACCTCTGGGCCATTTCTCCTTCCTCAAACTACTTTCCTTCATGTACTTGTAGCAGTAGGACACAAATTGCACTTGAAGACTGGATCTGTGCTGGATTTCCATAAAGGCTTGTCAATATTCCTTTTTTACTCTACCCTTGTCACGCCAGCTTCCCCAATGGGGAAACTTAGCTTAGTACAGGATCTCAGTCTAAGAGACTGTGTTGAGAGGCCTTTTCTCCACAGTTGCTCCACTGGGCTGTCAGTAGGAGACAGAAAGTTTCTGATGGGCTGGAGGAATTGTGGCACCCACGGGCTCATGTCTGCCACATATGCAGCCAGGGGTGTTCCCTTGAAGGGCAAGGGTCAGCTCTCACTCCCAGGAAAATGTCATGCCAAAGAGGAGGTCCATGAAAGGCTGTGGGCAAGAATGCACCCAGAGTAAAATAATTTTCTTCTCAGCCATGCTACGTCTCTGTAAATCCAGTAATATAGGCNATATCTGCCACATATGCAGCCAGGGGTGTTCCCTTGAAGGGCAAGGGCCAGCTCTCACTCCCAGGAAAATGTCATGCCAAAGAGGAGGTCCATGAAAGTCTGTGGGCAAGAAAGCACCCAGAGTAAAATAATTTTCATCTCAGCCATGCTATGTCTCTGTAAATCCAGTAATCTAGGCTCTAGAGGAATTCCCAGACAGTTGATGAGAAAGAAATTATGGAGAAATCAAACGCCAGGGCCTTGTAATTCAGCTGNCTTCAGTCAGAGGGGAATGAGAAATGACACAGGTTCTTGTCCAGAGGATCCGAGAGTCCGTTTATTAAGGAGAACAAAAGGCATACAGTGCAGCCCTCGGATGCCACGCAGGGCAAGAACAATAACAAGGGTGAGATAGCAGGTTTTATAGGGTACATCTAGGGCGTGGTTTACAGTCAGGTTCCAATTACCAGACGAGCAGGAACTGCACCTCACCTCCCCTCAGCTTGGGGTGAAGGCAGTCTGCCTCAATAGGCTCTAGAGGAATTCCCAGACAGTTAATGAGAAAGAAATTACGGAGAAATCAAACGCCAGGGCCTTGTAATTCAGCTGCTTCTGAGAGGCAGAAGTAACACCTCCCAATCGGGATTTTCAACATTAAACATTGTCCAGGAGTGGTCCTCAGATCCTATTTATGCAGCACAGCCTGAGGAACTGGCTCTGGTAAGCAATCTTTTCTGTGATTAACACACTCAGCCAGGATGCATAAAAAAAAGGTTTAATTTCTCCCTCTGAATAAAGGGAGTAAAAACTCTTCCACTCTAATTGAAATAATTGAATATTAATTGGGCCATGAGGAGAGAACAAAAGACCTGCACAAGAGTTAGAGGACTTATGTAGGTGTCAGAGCATGTTTAAATATTTTATTACAATTACCCACTGGAGGTGAGCATCAGTTTTCCCAGGTAAATGCTCTTATCTTGTTCTCTGTGAGCAGCCTCCCACACCTTCTGAATCTACCTGGCTAGTTATGCTAGACATAAATAATTTAATGTGAAAAGCATCTGCAGGAGCAGGTTTACTGAAGGAGTGTAGTTGCTCAGTAGAATTGCAGACTCAATTCCATGTCTTCTTCCTCATTGATCACCTTAAATACGTGGTAGAAACTGCCTCTCAGTAATTATTTTTCACTTTTCTACATCTGCTCTTAGGGAGAAAAGAAGTTACAACATATCCTCATATTCACACATTCAACATACAGGTGAAAAACAGATAAAAGAAAAAATTCATAGAGCTGACTTTGGCAGAATTTACTATTTACTGTTGAAAATGTCCATAACTTATCTGAGTCTGAGGTACTTCCTTAAACAACATTGAGATACTAAGATTGCACCTAATAGATTGATAGATGCAGATGTTAGAATTTTTGGCCATTGGTGCCCAATCTTGTGAATCTTGTCCTTCCATGATTTAAGGAACCTTTCTGTTTCACTGGTTGTTTGCAGAGGGCTAGAGCTCTAAAAAAGAGGTTGTAGACTCAAAGGGAGAGCTGTTTGTTTTTTTGGTTTTTTTTTTTTTTTCACAAAAACCCATGTTCAACTTGATTAAAAAATTAGTGTTTCAGCAGATAAAAGTTGGGATGGGATAGGAAAATAGGAATAGTTTCTATGTTGACTGTAACATCTCTGCTTCTATTTGTTCTATGCTAAAAATTATCCTTTCTTGTGACAGTAAGATGCAGAGAGGCTACATCAATCGTTATTGAAAGCAGGGGTGAGACATAATTTATGAAGCAACCCAAAAGAGAGATTAAAGTTCCTGGTAAAGAGGTTGGGGTTGCCAGCTGTAGGCAATAATGGAGAACAAGGTGGAAAGCCATAAGCAGCTTGAATAAGAACTACCATATAATTAACAATGGAAAATGTGCATTTTGCTTTGCAGGAAACCTCAAAAAAATTGCATTGAGATTAGAACTGGGCAACTGCTTGGCTCTGTGGCAAGGCTGAACTATTACAGCTCTGGCAACTGTCTTTTCAGTTACTTTGACAGTCATGG
Source organism: Alaudala cheleensis (assembly GCA_013398995.1). Taxonomy (NCBI): domain Eukaryota; kingdom Metazoa; phylum Chordata; class Aves; order Passeriformes; family Alaudidae; genus Alaudala; species Alaudala cheleensis. The sequence continues at coordinate 38,063 of VWYE01010191.1, read as the reverse complement.
TGTTTGTCTAAAACTGGAAACTTTTGTTTCTCAGTTGATTGACACCTAGAAGTAGCCCTCTATTATTGACTGAGAATGAATGATCATTTCCCCAACAAAGCCTTATTGGCATAACTGTGTCATTACAGCTTCTGTCCTTCTCTATGTTCATCTTGAACTTATGCTTTTTCTACATGTGATTATTTTCTTATCCATTATATTGGCTTTGGAGATGAGAGACAATGGGAAGGGCACTGGAAAATTATTAATCTTATTTTTTTCCTTTTTTTCGACTTACAGAAGGCAAAAAATAGTGGAATAAAAAAAGCACAGTAACAGCAGCAATATAATAACAAAATTATAGAAAAAGAGAAGGTGCTTTACACACAAAAGGTGTTTAGCACCTCAGTGTAGTTCTGCATGACCACTGGGACAAAGAGAAGATGGCAGACTCTCCTGGTAGGCTGTGGTCCCCTGGGTCAAAGACAGGGAGGAGACTGTTCCCTGCTACCACCTCCTTCCATCCCTGAGTCCAAGACAGCAGAGGACAATGACAGACAAGCCCCCAAGAGCTGGGGTGTCTGGGAGCTGGGGCTGCTGCTCTGCTGTGCTGGGGTTTTGACTCCATGCTGTCATTCTTGGTTCCATGAGGCTGCTACCAGCCCCACTGCTTGGACTGCTCAGCCCTGCTCCACCTGGCTCCCTTCAGCCCAGCTGGACTGGGGTTCTCCCCTGCCTCTCCATTCCCTGTGTTATCCTGTCGTACCATCACCGTCCTTCTGCACCACATCAATTCCATGTTTCTCTGCTTTTCAGTACCACATCTTGGAGCCACAGCTCAGACAAATGGATAAGTGGATGGTGACAGCAGAGGGTAGGGTCTGTAGGGCTGATCCTGACAAGCTTCCTACTGGAGAGAGAGAGAGGCAAAATGACACATTTTCAGGGGTGTGATTAGTTTTTCTTCCCCCCCAAAACCGCATGATGATGTGTATGGTACAGAAGAACAAATTAGCCATGTCCAGACAGTGCTAAGCTCCATCCCCTCTGCAGCCAGCACACACTGACTGCAGTGATGTACAGCCTCCTAGTCACTGCCTCCAGCTGAATTCCCTCGTTTTGCATTGCTCTCAGTTTCCTTACACTCAACTAAATAACACCATTAACCCAGAGTATTTTAATTCCAGACAGGAAAATGTAGAGGTGGATGCATTTAGTCCAGCATTTCCACTTAAATGGTACCTTTCAAGGGAACAGTATTTAAGGAAAATAATAACATAATGCACAACACAGTACTTACATACCACTATATTTTAATCAATTTTGAACACAAAGCTACAAGAGTAGAAGAAAAAGGTTTTACTTGCTGCCATTACTATCAACAGTGTACTACTATTTACCAAGGAAAAGTAGCCAGGCTCAATCCTGTGTTTCACAGGTACAGTTCTGTACTTGTTGTGTTAGATGTTTTAACTCACATAACTGGTGTTAAGCAATTCAAAGTGCTCAGTCACAAGTATTTTCTTTTTCTTCAGACAATTACAAAGATTTGAGAAAACTGAGAGATAAAAATCATATGCAGAAACGTTTGATCATTAACATTTCCAGTCTTGATCCTGACATTGGCTTGTTTGACTCCCTTTTGTTCACTTCCTGACCTGTAAAACTGAGATAACATTTTACTTACATATTAAGATCCTCAGATATAAAACACTGAATAGTTTAAAAAAGAGCACTGTTACATGCAACATGTATCACTTTTGCAATATTCTTTTAAAATGTTTTCCCATATGCAAAAATATAGAAAAAAATATGGACTTTTTTTAACCAGACTATAAATTATCATGTGCATTCACAGTCTTTTATATTCAAAGTAGAGTAACTTTGGAAACTGGAAAAGAGGCTCACTCATTTTTGCTTGAACTGAAAAATAGATTTTAAAACAACAATGATAATTGAATCTGAAAACTGTCACGATTTTCATTTAATATATAAATATTTTTATTATGGTTATGAGTAATTAGGGGGTTTTATGTATAAATTCTATAGCAAAACCATTCCAACAGAAACTATTCTTCTTGGCTGTCTCTGAGTGTTAAATGAACTCTGTAGCTTAGCAGAGAACTTTTATATATGTCAGATGTGCTAAATGTTCCTATTTTTCTGTGAAGTGTGTGTCTATTTTCTTGGCATCATAGTAAATCATTAAGAAAGACACAATTTACAATAATGTGTGAAAGAACAAAAAAGCACAAACAGTGGCTGTATGCACCTATGTTCCCCTGCTAGTACCAGTTTTGAACAACTAAATAAGACACCAAATCCCACTGATAAATGAGGTCTCAGATTTTGACTTTGTCCTCCTCTCCCTGTTCTCCTGGAGGGAAGAGACTGCAGCCTGTATGGGGCAGTGATGCTTCTGCTCCCTGAGTTGCAGCCATCAGGAGCCAGGTAGGGACAAATACTGGCTCTATACTCAGCCATGAATACACTGGCTTTGCCAGAAGTAGTGCAGGAAATAGTCATTAGACCAAACATTTCAGACACAGCAGAGGGGATTGACAAAAAAAAACTAACACAAAAAAATCAAAAAAAACCCAAACCAGATGCCAACCATGAGTCAATCACCTTGTGGTCTGGCTTGAACTGTGCCTGATACGACAGAATTAAAATAAGCCTGATGAGAAAAAGGACCTGGGGTGAGGTTCTCCTTGATCAGCTCTGAGTTCAAGGTCTTCCTTAGTCTTCCACAATGAAGTTGTCTGATTTATGAAATGGGAGCAAAATCTTTCTAACTGTAATGATGTGTTACTCTAATGTAAGCAGCTTCCTGCATTCATTTCACGCTTTATTTCAGATAATTTATGTGGTGAAGGAAACATTAGGCACTCTAATGTAGGAAATTGATTTGTTAATTCTAGTCTTGCTGAGACCTATAAACAGACCACACACTGAACTGCAGAATGTGAACTGTTGGATGATCTGATAAGTCATAGAAATTTGTAATACAAAATTACACTCATCCCTACCTGTGTGGTTATGAATTTTTCTTACATTTTAGAAAGCATCAAAAAATTAGAATTAGGTTATAAAAATACTATTCAAATTTGAAGAGAACTTTTTATACAGGTAGCATTGTTTGTCCTGCAAAACTGTGATGGTTTCTGTTGCCTGAAATGTAATTCAACATTTTAGGTTGGTTTACTGTTGACATCTTTCAATTTTATTTCTACTTTCACACTCAGCTCAAACATGCAACTAGAAAACTTGGAACTTAAAGATTCTCCATGTCACTCCAAGGATTCTCTTGGCAGGAAAAGAACATAGGCTGAAAAAACCTAATGAGTCCTAGGAATGGGGCAGTGCCTCTTCAGGTGTGACTGGGATACAGGAAGGACGTTTAGGAGACAGATCTTTAGTTGCAGCTGAGGGATTCTTGGAGAAAATCCAGAGATCACAAGAGAAATAGGCTTATGATTGCATATATTCTGGTGACAGCTGTCACTAGTCTCCCACAGCTAGAAATCTTACTTGGAGTGGGTATGCTAATGCTGACAGATTCTGCATTAGTGGAAATCCATCAATTAGGAATCTTGAGAGTCTTTAGCTCATCTGAGGTTAACAAATGAAGCACAAATATGTTCCTTTGCCTGCGGGAAAATCAATATTTAATTGTCCAAAAGATTGTAATATTTGATGAACTCTGTATTTTTTGCTGATTTTTAGAAAGATCTGTTAGGAAAATNTCCTGCCCTATTTATTTATATTAAAAATACATGTCTGGAACTACGAACTGTAACTGATACATATGAATTTAGAGAAACTTTACACAGATGTAAGAAAGAACATTTTACCTTCTTTTCTCCTTATCTCCTTTTGGCTTTCCCTCTACTGCACTATGGTTCTGGCATTGCTGCTATTAATGTTAGATTCATGAAACAAAATATAAATAATAAAACAATTATTACATCTTTACGTTTTTATTTCCTCACTTGCAAGACTTGACTTGCAGCTTATTTCAGACATTTCATTGCAGTTTTAAAATGATAAAATATGAACAATAAGTTTCATGGAGCCTAAAGTGCCTTTGTGTATGAAGCATCCTAAGAATTGTTCTTGTGATCTAGATTGCTCAAATGATGTTTTCTCTAATATTGACATGGCCTGAAAGTGGAAGCTGTTGAAATATTCTACAGTTTGCTTTCATCCTTTTTTAACACTCTGATGAGAGGGAGGGCGCGGAAAGCTCAAATCATCTGTCAGAACACTGACTTCATGGCTCTGACACATTTTAATGTGTACAGTAGCTGCTGTATTTTTTCTTTTAATAATCTTCTGTCCTCTCAGCATTTCTTTGCCTGAAGTACCTTCTAGCTGGTTTCATTTTATCTTAACACTCTGGGCAGACAAGGAGGTCTAATTCTTGAATGGCCTGATAACAGAGCCATTTCATACCAGGCTGCAAGTCTACAGCAGACTTCAGCACAACACTGCTGGTTTTTGGAGAGCTGGCACCAATCACAAGGAGATGGTAAAGAAGTCAGGATTCTCTCATTTTGGGGCCAATGTGTCATATGTGATAACTTCAAGGCCTGAGTGGGCATGCACAGCATATGTGCCTGTCTCATGGGCCTCATACATTGGCTGACACTGCTCAGTTCCTCAGACAAAGTAAATCAGAGCAAATCTCATTTTACACGTGGAGGTCATAAACAGAATAACTCTGAATAGATTTCATTAAAATAGTGCCAGGAGCGGAAAAATTGAGGACCATATGCACCTCTAAAGGAATATTTCATTTGTCAGATCTGTGAATAACATGGAAGTGTGATGGGTAGTTAAAATGAGCTTTTCTTTGCTGAGAAATGAAAATTAGTCACTGGGGAATTAGAAGCAGTAACTGCTTTGAGACAGACGAGTTATGTAGAGTCAGAGGGTTGGTCCATTAAAGAGAAGGTGCATTAGGAAAAAAATGGAAGCAAGTAGAATAAAATAAAGTAGGAGCAATCCTGGATAACAAAGGAAGAGAAGGGGAAAATGCAGTGGGATAGAAAGAAATGGAGATTGGAGTATAATTAGTTCAAGTCAAGGTAGATAACGTAATTACTGAACTTTTTTTCTTTGGAACTGACTATATACAGGACTCTAAGTATTCCCTCTTCATCAATATGTGATACTTCCAAACATCTGATCATGTTTGTCCTGTTACAATATGTTAGTTGAGATAAGCAGATTGGCTTAATATATCCCATACTGAGCTTTCTTTGATCCTGTCAGCCTAAAAGTAACTTTGTCAAAGCATAAATATTACTTAGGGAGCATTTTAGCTCTGCCAATCTGGTCTTTCTTTTGAGGAACTTCTACTATTATTAATCTCAGGGGGAAAACCATTATTTTTATTCAGAATAGACAAAACCAAATGCAGTTTTCAACTGTTGCTAGATATGTCTGAGGAAATTGCCACATCAATAATCTGAAGAAAAGCAAATGAAAAGTTCATGAGATCACTGATTATTTCCCAGAAAAGTAAAGCTAAATGAAGACAAGCTAAAAACACTGTTTTGTGGAGTTTAAGATGTAAGTAGAGAGGTTTATCCCTAATAAAGTGATTCCTCAAAAGAAAGAAAAACTAGTCTAATGCAGCTACCTGCTAGTGTCAAATAGTCTTGAGTCGTACCTTCCCAAATACCAAGAAATGAATGACCTTACCTCTGACTTAGACTAATGTTCAACTATGGCACAGAAGTATCTAACACAAGTATAGCTTTTTAGATTTTTATGAAATCAACAAAAATGGCAAAGAAAAACTAGTTTAGAAACTGCATAAACATACTTATGAAGATAATTTTATCATTATTTTTGCTTCTCTTTGACTTCATGCTCCTGCAGTGGAAAGATCCTGAGATTTTAAAAGTATTTTAGAAAGATAAACTACGTGCATGAAGGTCAAGTGTTCATTACTGTGAGTAATTTCAATCTAGAAAAAGCATAAGAAATGAGAGTGTGTGCAATTTCCACAATATACAGTACCTGTACTTCAGAAAGCCTGTAAAGAATGTGTAAATTACACACACATCTAGTCCCTTGTGAATTTATAGTAGAGAATAACACTGCAGAAAAATGACATACAAATGAAATACACATTTATATACAATAAAAAAAACCACCACAAAACGTACTGTTATTTGAGCCGGAAAAAATTAAGCTTCACAAGAGGCACCACTTTAATCAGCTCTTCAGTTTTTACAATGGTGCATGCAGCATGAGGAACAAACAAGAGGAGCCTGAGGCTTTATACCAGTCCCAGAGATTTAACATCATTGTGACTCCTTCAGATTTTAACTTTTATATTTTTCATCCTGCACTGCATTAGTGTATAACTCTGAACACCATATAGAGTGTTAGTAAGCTCCCTTCACATTTTGGTCAGACAAAACAATCCTTCTAGGCTGAGAACCAAGGAAACCCTCACAGCCTCAGGCCCTTAAAAGCATAAACCAAAGTGAATCAGATGAGGAAAACTGGAGGAATAGGAGCTCATTACCTGCAGCTGTAATTGGGGAATTAACTCCTGATATGCAAATAGACTAAACTTATACCTGTTTGAGAAACTCATGACCACCATCCATCTTGGGTGTAGCCTCTGGAAGGCTTTTGACTGCCCGAGGTGTATCTATTGCAGGCCTTTAATAAATACCCACTTTATTCTCTTAACTCAGTCTAGCCTCTGTTCTAGGTAGCCACTCCACGGCATCAATTGGTGTAAGTGAACTCTGGTGGGATGAGTACTGATGTCACACTACTACACAAAAGAGCGGCACGACACACAGCAATTGCGAAGGGAAAAAGAAGAGCGTTTTTACTTGAAAATCAGGGATATTTATACAAAAAGAAAAACAGGCAAAGATTGGTGGAAAAAGGTTCCACCTCTACACACACACTGGCTAATACAAATGCTTGTCAAGAGAATCTATTGTGCCAAAAAAATGTAAACATCAAAGCATGTTAGAAAAACAACACCTGTTATTTACGTAAAGACCATGAGAAACTGACTCTAAAATACAACTTATCAGAAGGCTTAAAAATTCAGGGTGACATCCTGTGACTGGACTGCCCTGTCAGATGGTTACAGGCTCTTTAGGAGGGGTAGGCACTGTATGTAATGGAAGTGTTAGAATGCATGGAGCTCACAGCTGGCAGTGGCTCAGTTCAGAGCTTTTGGGTAAGAATCAAGGGACAAATAAATAACGCAGATGTCATCCTGAAAGTCTACCACAGACCTCCTAGCCAGGACAATGATGCCGGTGATTTATTCCTTGTGGAACTTCCAAATCAGCTACCCTTGTCCTTATGGGGGATTTCAACTTGCCAGAAATTAACTGGGAGCATCACACAGCTGGTACAACCCAGGCCAGAAGATTCCTCAAAAACATGGATGATGTGTTTATGGAGCAGGTCCTAAGGGAGCTGGAAATCATCAGCCATAACTACAGAATAAAGCAAAGTCATCCAGTTGATCTGGAAACACAAGAACAGATGTTTCCTAATTAGAAACTCATCAGCACTATGTATTTATTAGATTTACACCAGAAGACATATCCCCCTTTGATATTTCTAAAGAATCCAAGTGTATTAACAATTAGGGCACAGAAAATTTTCGTGAGACTTGGTGGTAAAAGTAAAATAATTCTGTTTAATAATGCTAGTAGAAAGGGAAAACTTTATGATTTCTGACAAATTTTTTCACTTAGACCGCATAGGCATACCGGAAACATTAGAAACAGATGCAGAGTTTTCTTTGAAAACAAATGAAATGTAACAATTATTGAATGTAACATCCAAATCCTCAATATCCATCAGCAAGGGGAAATACTCTTTGTTTTGTTTTGCTGTTGGCTGATTTCAGTTTTGACCTAACCTAGGAAAATTGGTTGTTTTAGGAACCAAAAGCTCATGCATCATTAATTGTGTGCGATTGATTTTCGGGAAACATAGATAAAGAAGTGTACACTGATGAATTGGAGGAACATCCTCTGTGTGTTCAGATACCTGAGAGGCAGGTGGAATATCTCTTTGTGCTAATAGAGGTAAGAATTATGTACTGAAATGTCTGTTTTTCTTGCTGTCTCTGCGTTACATTTATTAGACTAACAATTTTTAAAACAATTTTATTTAACATGTTTTTTTGACACTTGTACCTAATAGAATACAATCTGAGGGACACAGAGTTATTTTAGGGTGATTTGGTTGGACTGCATAGTAAACCAACATATCATACTGCTTTTTTTTTTCCTTTAAGGCCATGCCCTGTCAGTCACCATTATTATGTGACTGAACAAATTTGCCTCTGAACAAATCCTTAATTGTCTGCCCAAGTTGTGGTTTACGGACTTGAAGGAAAAGGTTATGCTGAATAATGGTGGGTATGATCTGAGATAACAAGTGCTCCCAAATTGAATCTAGTATTGGATATTCCTGAAAGATTGGGAATGCATAATGAATTTAAGACCCAAAAGACATTTTAAGATTAATCACCAATGGTCAGAGTCAATAACCCGCTGTTCACTCTGTGACATAGATTAACACTTTAGGCATATCTACAGGCTAAAATATTAAATTAAACATTTCCTAAACAAAATTACAATATTCATACATCAGAAAGTAACATTTTAAAACTATTCCATCCATGTGTGTATTTTATCTGCTTTTTACGAGGCAATATTAGAAGAATAATGCCACTTCAATGAAAAATTATTGCAATTAAAAAATCACTTTCTTAGGGATATTCAAGAACAAAATTTCAGACAGTCATAGAATCTTCAAGGTCAGAAATAATCTTGAAAATCATCAAGTCCTGCTGTTAACCTAGCACCACTACCATGTTCACCACTAAACTGTGTCTCTAAGTGCCACATCTATAAGGTTTCTGAACACTTCCAGAGACTGTTACTCCATCACTCCTTTGCATAGAAGAGAATGTAAGGTTAGGAAAGGATTGCTGTCTGGGTGTTGAAAGTAATGTATATCCTGTCTGAGATTCTTGGGAACTTTATGGTTTTAGGAAACACACTCTTTGAATTGTGCTTAAGCATTACAGGGGCTTATTCTTTTCTTATCCCTCATTCTCCTTTTTGCAAACTCCTTCACTGACTTCCATATCTATAATTTGGCCCCGGGCAACTAAAGATGGATGAACAAACAAGAACTGAGAGAGATAAAAATTAATGTGAAGATGTTTTACATTCACAGAAGCCCTGCTATTCTGCCCTCAAATTCCTTGCTTGTTTGAGGACATGATGATATTAAAACCTGAGAAGAAGTACAAGCTAAACTTAGGCTTTTAGTGCTGTTACTTCTTCACTGCATTCCCTACTGTGTCTGCAAATAAGCCTTGACTTCTACTGTCTGATACTGAAGTTATGAGGGGCATAGGAGATCAGGACAGGGTACGGCTACTGTGGGAGCTTTACTTTCCTTTTGCATTTGGTTGTCAAGTAATTTTGTTAGGATCTTTTCTTGGTTTTCACATGCAGTTTTGATATCTGGCTCTACTGCTGACAGCCTGAACAGCCTGAATCACTCTGATGGTCAAACCACAGAAGACATCACCCACCCACTCATGTGTTGCTGCCCACTCCTTGTGGGGCTCAGCCACAATTCGCAGGGATCTTTGGGTGCTCCGAGTAACAGCCTCCGACACCCCCTTCGGTCAGCGGTGAAATGAGAAACGAGACGGGTTCTTGTCCAGGAGAATCTGAGAGTCTATTTATTGAAGTGTAGCCCCCAGATGCCACGAGGCAAGAACCAAGACAATGGTGAGACAGCAGGTTTTAAAGGGTACATATAGGGCGTGGTTTAGTCAGGCTCCAATTACCACAGGAGCAGNCAATCTTTTTAAAGCATAGCTTTGATTCAAGTGAATCAATTAGTAGCTAATCAAATACTTTGTATTAAAAGATTTAAATGCAAATAATTGCATAATGTTACTTGAATTTTTTAAAAATATATTAATCAAAATTCCTGTCTTGGATTAGAGTGTTAGTTGATAATTCATGACCACATGCATTTCCATTCTAACAGTCATTTACGCTCCCTCTGATCAAATTTGAGCAAGCTCTGACTGGAAGGGTTGCATGGGATAGTTAAAAAAAATCACACAATTACAAGTTCTTCTAGATGTTCTTAACAAAATTTCTCCTATGACAAAAGGAGAAATTCCTCTTTCTAAATCTAATGAGCATGCATGAGAGCTAAAAGAGGGTGGTGTGATTGATACAACCTTTATTCACTATGAAGAGGAAAAATTGGACAGTAAGTTTGTATAGGTCCTTAATGTTCAGGGTGTCAGGAAAACATCTGAAAAGCAACGTGAATAGTTTCATCTGTGCTTCATCATGAGCTGATGTGACATGTTTTCTTCAGAACTCACCCTTCTCGAGGAGCACTTTTTAGCAGTGGTTAAAGAAATGACCCTCTGGAAGAGGACCCCACTGACTACTAAATCCTGATAGAGACTGTGCTTTTAGGGAAGTTTGAAACTCCCGTCTAAGGTGTTGCAAATACCTCGCTTTAGTTTTGGAGTAACTCCACACAACACCAGCCTTACAGTGAAGGTAAATTTTGTGCACTGTGTATGGCTAAGGTATTTCTACAGAGTACTGAAAAAAAGAGATTTTCAGATCTGGAAGAACTACAGTTCATTCTCACTCTTGTGATAACTTACAGTTCCTTCTTCAGATGAGTCCTTGAGGCAAAACAGTGAAAGAATCTCTATTTATGCCATTGAACGACTCAGTTGTAGTTTTTCCAGGTAGTCAGTGATTTGGTAGTCTAAGATAGATATGAATTTATAATAAAGAGTTGTTCTGATAGGATGTTATGTTTCCTGACAACCTGCAGACATGCTTACAAAAATGGTATTTGAGATGTGTTATTTTACTGTCATGAGAAAGCAAATGTGCCATAAATATAGCTTCAAGCAAAATGTAGTATTTTGAGGATATGCTCACTGAACTTGTTAAATATCTACTCAAAATATAAACAAATTGATACTTAAAATATTTGATGCTTCCTCATAATTTGAACTTGCATATAGTGATAATTACTTTCTGCTGTCAGTGACATTTATTTTCATTATGTTATTGTTTAGTTCTATATGTATTTTTACTTCCCCTTAACTGACATGCTTTCAAAAGTTATGGGTTTTTCTTTTCCAAAATGTTTCTAAAAAAAAGCTTTAATTGAAAAATGCAAATGTCAGGCATAGACAATCACACTAAGGGCAATCAAAAACTATTATGTAATTTTTAAGGAGTGATTTTATATAGAATTAAAATTTCTAAGTAAAAGACATGCTAAGCAAACTGCAAAGTGTCACTTGTGTCTACACATTTGGAGAAAAAGTTATGGCAGAAGACAGGCATCACCTAAGGCTCCCTTTGTGTTGTACTGACCTTTAAATTTCAAATTGATAAGTGTACTTATAAATATGTGCATATTCAACAAAGTTACCACACAGGATTTACACACTTGCAATTTACTGGAGTATTTTTTTAAGTCACTTTAGTCACTTTACCTCAATCCTGTTCAAAGAACATGTGACAGCTGTGTGAAAATCAACACCTTCAATAAAAAGTTCAGGAGTTCAATGACCAGAAAGAGGATTGGAGTTCATAGAATGGTTCAGCAACTACTTAACAACTTACCCTTAAGGTGCAAAATAAAAGTGAAGGAGTTTAAGCTACCACTTCTTTTTTTACTGCCTACAAATGTCTTGAAGCAATTTCATGCATCCCAATGAGCTAGAAAATGGAAACTGAAGAACATGAATATATTAGGTGTATTAAGTTATTATGTGACTACTTCATGACTATTTAATAGTTAGAAGAGACCAGGGATCAGATTCCCTAGAAAGTTATTGTGTTGTCTGTGAATTTCATTTGGGGGTCTTTTTATTCACTTTTTAAAATTACTTCTCCCTCTAATTCAGAGGTGTGTGATGCATCTTGGGGAGAAATTGTTATCATATTGTTGTACCTTTCTTCATGAATTTTACTATCTTGACCAAAAGATATGTACGTTGCAACAAAATAATTTCTTGTGCAAATTGATGGGAGCTGCTGACCTTCTCTTGACAGCTCAGTAAATGTTTCAAAAACAAAACATGATTAAGGATGCATCCTTCAAAAACCTATTCTGAAAAGTGTTTCTTTAACTGAAAGTTAACCCGACTTATTAAAAAATGTCAGTGTTACAATAATATGCTTTTCCCTTCCAATTTTCAGTAACTTCCTAATTTTAGTATTTATCTGTCATGCCTTCCATAGCATCCACTGAACTCTATAAACTAAAATGGGCTTACCTATGAGGAAAGTCACAGCTCTTTCTTTTGTATTTTATCAGACTTTAACCACCTTAAAATCCTAGCACCAGTTAAAGGCAAAAGCGAAGCTGTTAGAAAATGCATGCCTTGCTCCATAGTCTGTTACTTCACCCCTACAGAGTTTGTGTGATGGTGTGGTACTCACAGGCAAATCAAAGGGTGAAAACTTGTGAAACTGTGTATAAAATAACAGTTTCATCTTTTACTTATGTAGTTTGTTTCCCATTTCATGTCCCGGGATGCATCGGGCACAGCATCATCATCCAGGCAAGGGAGGGGATTGTCCTGCTCTGCTCTGCACTGGGGCAGCCTCACCTCCAGTGCTGGGGCCAGCTTTGGGTGCCACAACATAAAAAAGACATTACACTTCTTTTTTTTTCTGCGAATGATGATGGATTCCTTTTTCAGGTTTTATTATTAAGTTCTTTTGTTCACCCTCTTAAACATAAAAATTACATTTTTAACCTTATTACTTAGAAGGAGTTTAGCTCTCACAATCTTTCTATGCTAACTCTGCTTTTCTTGTCTTTTTTCTGAGCACTTGAATTAACCTCTGAGTGCTCTCCATTTTGTCTTCACCTTGTGCTAAGCATGACACAAACTCTATGGAGTAGAAACCTTGCATCCCACCTCTATCTTATGATGGTTCTCTGAAGAATATTATGTTGAAATTTTTTGCTTACAAGTTCATGTAGTTTCATGCTGCCAGACTATATTGCTCAAGGATCATATCATGGCAGAAAAAAGATATCCACAGGGCTCTACATGTTTTTAAACAGGACAGTGATAGAAATACTATTTGAAAATGTTACATTTTATGCCAGTCTGTTTTGGATTTCTTGATATGAGCAAAGCTTTTTTATTCCATTGTTATTTCTTTAGTACAGTAGCTTTGACTTTTAGCATAAGTAATTTCCAATTCTTACACATTTTGCCTGAGGAATATTCCAGTTCTGTATTGCTTCCATGGGAATGACTTGTACCATATTTATTTCTAGAATAAAAGAAAATACCATAGAAATGCCAAATGCCCTTTTGCCCTTGGCCCTTCAGTTATAGCTTTGAAAAACAAGTTTATTATTTATTCGGAGGGATAAATAATCAACAGTCATTAAGACAAAGAAATATGTCTTGCTGAATGACTTATGCTCACAGTACAAAACAATAGCTTGTTTCCCACAAGAAGTTCAGAAATGCAATTACTGTTGTGTTTCTGTCTTACTTCGCGATATATGCATGTGTGACCTACTAGATAGTCACAGAGGACCAGGTTCAAATGCTAGATTTTGCTCCATTTATGAGCTGCAGGGCTGAAAGTTTCCCTCTCAGATGCTCTGTCAATGCCTAGATTTGAAGGCTGTGAAAACTGTTCAGGTTTTTGGGGGTTTTTTTATGTGCCCTTCCCACTTTCTATATTTGAGATAACACTGGAAAGCTTGGGATGCATTTCACATTCAGAATAGCTGGGATTTTAAGGACTGGCATTCACTGAACAGGAGAGTCCTGGACTTATTTTAAGAGCATGCCTAAAACATAAGTTTGGGATCTGTACCAAAAAATTGCATTGTTCACTACCACTGATATCTGTGAGAGAGTGATCAGAGAAGTCTTTGAAACAGATAGAGACCTTGGTATCTATCACCTCCTAGGAGGGAATATGAATCAGCAGACTATTAAGGTTATTTTCCTTTTGTTGAAGAACTGCTTTTTTGTAGCAAGATTATTTGCACTGCCCAGAAACAGAAACTCTATCAAAGTAAACTCTTTCCCCCGAGTTATGATTCTGAATTTAAAGAGTATATGTGCTTTAGCTTTATAAACTTTAAAAAAAAAAAAAGGAAATCTGATTCAGAAAAGTAATTTGTTCTTCTGAATTCATGGAATGTTGCTGTTAGCAAGTCAGATAGCTAACACCACATGGACTTGAAACTGCTACTGTTTGTGCAAGAGGTAAATCATGATGCAGCTTCTCAACTTTACTGTTATTAAAAACCATATTTCTTATATACATCTTTCATAGTCAAAGGTGAGCGACTACTGTTTTTCAATATGGAAGTTCTTTACACATTTATCATCTAAAGATTGACAAAACTTCTGACAAAACAAGGTCATGGCCTTCTATCCACAGAAAGTTGAGCTTCCTCAAAGCGGTGAGCATGAACACTGCATTGGGCACCACCTGTGCCAATAGGTACTTTGCTAGTGAGTCGTATTTTCTGTATTAAATGTATCACCTCTGAAATTAAAAGAAAAGTTACAGTAGTTTTGTTCATCAGAGAAGTCACCATATCTTGTTTTCATAGTAAAAGATACACTGCCAGTATGACAAACCATGGATTTGTCAGTCTCTGCATGGTAGCTTAAAACCAATATTCTTTCTCCAGATCATGTTTCCTTTCTACATTTCATAATTTTTCTTTGCTAGGAATAGGTTTTTTTACTGGGATAAAATGGGAGTAAGATGAATGGTTCTGTTTTTTTGCCTTAGTAGTATTTATTAGGTTCACCACTGAAGATTTATCTAAAGCTACATTCTCTCAGAAATCCTCAGAGAAGGATGGGGTGAGATTAGAGTCATAAAATGTCACTGACTGCCAAAGAGGAATGTGATACCATCCACTACAGAGCAAGACGAATAGGAAAAGTCATGTTGTTCTGTTTTGTCTGCTATTACAGCCACATTGATACTCAATTTCAGTGGAAAACCTGAAGTTCAGAAAGATACTGTGAACTGAAATCATGTGCACAATCACATCCACACATTTACTTTATTTCTTGGTTAAAAAAAACCCAAAAAACAAAAAGGAAAGGGGATGCATTTGTGCTCAAGTTTTTAACATTTGAACTCTCAAAAATCATTTCAGTGATGGTAAAAAAATGNTGCACAATCACATCCACACATTTACTTTATTTCTTGGTTAAAAAAAACGAAAAAGGAAAGGGGATGTGTTTGTGCTCAAGTTGTTAACATTTGAATTCTCAAAAATTATTTCAGTGATGGTAAAAAAATATAAACATTTTGGACATTTAAGTGAGTGATGTTTGCAGAAGAGCACCACACTTCTTCACTATACAAGCAAGTATGTGTCAGAATCCTGATTGTATTATCAGTTGTGAATCCAGTATTCTCTG
The DNA here is from genome assembly GCA_013398995.1 of Alaudala cheleensis. Lineage (NCBI taxonomy): Eukaryota > Metazoa > Chordata > Aves > Passeriformes > Alaudidae > Alaudala > Alaudala cheleensis. The sequence continues at coordinate 22,570 of VWYE01010191.1, read as the reverse complement.
AAATGAATTTGCCCCTCTTTAGTTTGCAAATACTCTTCCATCACGTGTGCTTCAATACCTGTATGGGAAAAGGGCAAACAAGCTAGCTCCCTGTTTAGGTAGTAAGATAGCTCAGTTTCTCTGACTGGTTTATTTCTTGCTAATTGTGAGGCTGACAGTATCAGGAGTAATTAAGGTTTTAGTATATAGCCTCAGACACCAGAAATTTGATGTAGACTAGGGTCATTTCTCATGCAGATCAGCAAACAGCAGTTGACTTACAGTTGTAAATATTACTGAGAGAGTGACTTCAATTGGTAACCCAGTGTGGAGCACTGAGATCTGAAAGACAGGAGTGAAAAGGAATCTGATGCTAGGGAATTTTTCCGACCCCTTCATAACATAGCTCTGGGCCTATGATGAAGTTCAAAGGAATGACAAGATTATGGATGATAGAAATAATGACACCAATAGCTACAGGAATAATTGCATTGAAGTTTATTACCACCAGGGAGAGAAGAAAGGAAAAACAAGGGGAGTAGACAGCAAATGAAATAGGCAAGAAGAAAGAAGAAAATTACAAATATAAACATTTTATATGCTGTGAGGTAGAACAGAAAAAGATTAAGTACCTTTCAGATGGAACATTAAATATTTTTCATTTTTTCTTATAATTCCAGCTGCTACCTCTCTGACTTGTGTGTGTTCTCTGGTTATTTGCAGGTAAGGTCAGAAATTGTGGGTTAGGTGAAGGGAAAGTGAGGAGGATCGAGAACAGTTTGAATGGCAGAATTCAGAATCACGATCAGCAGAGTAGAATCCAGTTGGACACCTGTAATCAGAGGCATTCCTCAGAGATCAGTACTGGATCCAGCCTTATTCAACTTGTTTATCAATGACCTGGGCAAAGGAATAGAATGCACTCTCAGCAAGTTTGCTGCTGATACAACTGGGTAGAGTGGCTGATACACCTGAAGTCTGTGCTGCCATTCAATGGGACCTTGATAGGCTGGAGAGCTGAGCAGAGAGAAACCTGGTGAGGTTCAACAAGAGCCAGTGCAGGGTCCTGCACCTGGGGAGGAACAATCCCNTCCTTATTCCTGAGATCTGAAAGACAGGAGTGAAAAGGAATCTGATGCTAGGGAATTTTTCCGACCCCTTCATAACATAGCTCTGGGCCTATGATGAAGTTCAAAGGAATGACAAGACTGGAACAACAAATATTTTTCATTTTTTCTTATAATTCCAGCTGCTACCTCTCTGACTTGTGTGTGTTCTCTGTTTATTTGCAGGTAAGGTCAGGAATTGTGGGTTAGGTGAAGGGAAAGTGAGGAGGATCAAGAACAGTTTGAACGGCAGAATTCAGGATCATGATCAGCAGAGTAGAATCCAGTTGGACGCCTGTAATCAGAGGCATTCCTCAGAGATCAGTACTGGATCCAGCCTTATTCAACTTGTTTATCAATGACCTGGGCAAAGGAATAGAAAGCACTCTCAGCAAGTTTGCTGATGATACAAAACTGGGTAGAGTGGCTGATACACCTAAAGTCTGTGCTGCCATTCAATGGGACCTTGATAGGCTGGAGAACTGAGCAGAGAGAAACCTGGTGAGGTTCAACAAGAGCCAGCGCAGGGTCCTGCACCTGGGGAGGAACAATCCCAAGTACCAGCACGGCTGAGGGCTGATCTAATAGAGAGCAGCTTGGCAGAGAAGGACCTGGGAGTGTTGGTGGGTGAAAGCTGACCACAAGCCAGCAGTGCCCTTGCAGCCAGGAGGGCCAGTGGTATCCTGGGGTACATTGGGAAGTGTGGCCAGCAGGAGGAGGGAGGTGATCCTGCCCCTAAACTGCACCCTACAGAGGACACATCTGGAGTGCTGTGTCCAGTTCTGAGCTCCTCAGTACAAGAAAGACAAGGAGCTCCTGGAGAGGATCCAGCAGAGGCCGCAAAGATTATTTGGGGTCTGGAGTATCTCTTAGGAGGAGAGACTCTGAGAGCTGGGCCTGCTTAGTCTGGAGAAGGCTGAGAGGGGATCTCATTAATGCATAGAAGTATCTCAAAGTTGAGTTCAAGAGGATGGTGTCAGACTCAATGCTGCCCTGTGACAAGACAGGGAGCAATGGCCATAAACTAAAACCAAAGAAAATGAGGAAGAACTTCTTTACATTGAAGGTGGCAGAACACTGGAACAGGCTGCCCAGGGAGCACGTGGAATCTCTCTGTCTTGAGACATTCAAAACCCACCTGGTCGCATTCCTGTGTCACCTGCTCAAGGTGACCCTGCTGTGGCAGGAGTGTTGGACTGGCTGATCTCCAGAGGTCCCTTCCAACCCAAACAATTCTGTGATTCCATTTCATGCTGGTTTTTCTGCTACCTTTGCCGTTTTGCTACTCCATTATTTGTAAATCAGTGAAATGCACCTGAGTGAATGGACCAATTTTGTTTGCCTATAACACTGAAAAGAAATGTGCAATGCAGCAAATTGAAATCTAACTAACTAAAGCACTGACTCTGCTCTGCTCATTTTTTGTTGGCTTTGTGATTCCAAAATATCTTTCATTCTCAAGATGAGAAGCAGGCTTAGGATAATATAGGCAATATGCAGAATAGCAATCTCTGTTGAAACCTGTGACACCAGCTGAAATAATAATGAATACAATTGTGCAGATAATATTTTGATGGAAGTAGGTGCAGTTGAATTACCCACTGCAGATGAATAAGAATGAATCATCAGCATGTTCTAATTCTGCCACAAGAATAAAAGGGTAAGATAAATATTTTAAAGATATTAGCTATTTTAAATAATTAGCAGTCATTAAGGGAGTTATCAAAGAGTCAATTTCTTTTAAAGGACTTAGATCTGCAGTTCTGTCATAGTAAAATCTTGTGGAACAAAAAGGTTTAAACCCCTAAATACCTCACAATTTTTCCATGTAGAGTTTGATTCATTCACAATGGAACATAGGTAAGCTTTTAAAAACAAACCTACAACCCCCCAAAAACACAAACAAACAAACAAAGCCCCCCCCCCCAATCACAACAAATGCATAGTCTGTTTGGGGTTGAAAAACAAAATAGATTTACATTATTTTGTGTAAATATTTTCTTTTTTTTACTCAGCCATGTATCTGAAAGCCAGAAAATGACTGAATATGTTTTGGCTGCTCTAGATAGTGCACTTCAAGGGACATGAAATCTCCCAGAGACTGAAGGATCCCACAAGGAGATGAATGCATTGTCACTTTGAAAACAAGTACAGTATTTTGTGACATTACCTCAGAACATTATCTTCACAGAAGTGCTTGTGGACCTACATGTATAAAATGCACACTAGCCACTGCAAGGACATGTGAGGTGCTTTAATACTGGGCGAGATCAAGACACCTCATGTAACTGTCTCACTGCTCCTTCTGTGAAGATAAAAATCCCTGCACATAAGATTTTCTTCAAGGAAGTTGTCATAGGAGAAATTCTGCAGTCCTTACTCATGCTGAAGAACAGATTATCATGTGAACAGCAATAGTTTGAATCAAAATGAGGTTTGTGGTGAGAATTTCTTTCAGTAGATCATCCAGAATTAAGTCAAGTTCCCACAGGATGGTGTCCAGAGATGCCTTAAGAGAATGATATCATTATCTGCAAATGTATTGGTGAAAAGAAGCAAATCTCCTACTTGTTTAATAGTGCATGCTTTTTATTTACACTTGAATGCAAGTGTAAATTGGATCAGTGAAGTACCCAATGTCTGAGATGAAGGTGATGCAGGTCAGTGACATAGGTGATGTAGCCTGACTCCACCCACACCTGAAAATGCAGAGCTAGCGACCTCATTCAGCATCTCACTTTTGTATGGGACAAAAAAAATCATAGAATTAGAAAATTCACAGACAAAACACTTCAAAAATTAACATTTCTGTGATTATGGCTGCCAAAACTATTAGACAAAAATTATGTGCCCTGATAAGATAGGTAATTATTCTTGAAATTACTATTTGAAACATTTTTATATGAAATCAAAGTCAAAGAACAATACATTTTGTTAGGAAAAATCTGCCATTGTCATACAATCATCTAAGTGCACTCTGTTGATGGACCCTCAAATCTATATAAAATGTGTGGATCAGATTTAAGACTTGATGAGAATAACAAACACCTTTATTTATTCTCTGTCTGATGAAACTCTATCATTTGTAAGAGAGCTTTCCTCTGCACTTGAAGTAAACATCCAGCAACAATGTGAGGAGAGGATGGCACGTCCAGGTTTGTTTTTAGGGCAAAGTTTTTGGACTGGAATCACAATATCTCAGGTCAGTGTAGCACTGATTTGGAACTTAGCAAACTGCAGCTCCTATGGTAGGTTCAAATAAGGGTAATTGATTTTTAGTTGTACACCTTGACCTGGAGTTTAAAATCTATATGCACAAATCCAAAAGACAATGTTAATATAAAATTCAGCAATGAATAAAATGCCAAGTATGTAACATCTATTTCTTGGTTCACATAGACAGTTGTGGCAAGAGATTGTGAAAAATGTTCCCCATCCTCTTAGGAAATTAGCAAGAAGCATTGTCTGCCACTAATTTTCAAATAAGCTGCTAAATGAAAGCTAATCATTGTCTGCCAATGATGAGTGTAATTTTGCCAGGCAATTACAATCAGTAACTATTTTCTTCAAGATATTAGTTTGCAAAGCAGTTGTGGTCTGGTGCACGTTCAGGGCAGGGATTTCTGCATGCCTGCTGGATGTGGTGAGCTCACCCTGTCGCCTGTGAGCTGCAGCAGAGCTCTGTCATCACTGCAGGGTTGAGCAGCGTGACAGGACGTTTCCATAGTGCCCAAGATGCACTTTTAGCATCTGAAATGTCTGTGTGGGTGCTTGTCTCTTGGTTCATTGCTTCACCAGACACTGTGTCTAATTTGGAATTACTTTTGCTTCTACAGGTTCTTTGCTTCTTGCCTTTCTATAAACTCTGGGAGAAGCATCTCCTGAAATCTAAGTAAAACCCATGTGCTGTACTAGTGGTGCATGAGTGTTTCCTCTTGGCAGCTTCTGTCAGAGTGAAGTTTTCCAGACATTTGTCATCTTTGGATTTCTTTGATCAACTGTTTATATTATGCATTTGCACAAAAAAAGTGTTCCAAATTTTATTGGGCAGCATCTAGTTTGACTAGATGTTTTTCTTGTTTCTTGAAGCAACTGCATAAATTTCCAGGATAACCTGCCTTATAGAAGCTGAATTGTGACAGAATACTAGGGTGCTGCAGAAGAAAAGAATGTTACGATGGAGGTAAACCATAAGTAAGTTCATGTTTCTGAATATTCTTTAATTTTTTATTAATCAAGGATATAGGGGGAAAGTTCCACATAAATGGATATCATCTGTAGATCACATAGTACTAATCAAATTATTACCAGCTGAGAATCTGCAAAATTCCTGTGAAAACAATCCATCGTTTCAAAGGAGAACATGAAGCTGGGAACTCATGCAGCAGAAGCCAGCTGGGATTTCACAGCCAGCAGCATACAAACCTGGACTATTTGACAACAGCAGCTTCAACAAAGTGCCTGTTGCCAGATCCAGCCTTCTAGGATCTGTGTTTGAAGCTGTGTCTGTGTCACAGCAGTGTGTTCACACAGAAATGAATGTGAAATGTGTTGTCATGTCAGTGTGACCAGCTGTGTCCCTGCAGAGAGCTAAGACAGGCATTTAGGTTGAGTTCCAGACTGTTTTCATTACAAAGCTTTTCACTCTTTGCCCAGGACTGAGCAGTGATACTTCAGCAGTGCTACTACCTGTGTGTGTTTACTAGTCTGAGCTCCAGCAGGGCTGGCTGGAGATTTTTGATACTTTAATGAGTACTTTTTTCAGGGAGTGATTGCCTAAAGCTAACTGAAACATGAGCCTTCAAATAAAGATACAAATTGCCCAAATCTGCAGTCAATTTTGGGAAATCATTGATGTGTTTCTGTCAGCCCCCTGTATCCAGAGGCGGTAAATTAAGGCCAGCTCGCACACAGCTTAGGTCAGAATTTAGCTGATTCTGCATTTGCTTACTTGTATGCAAGAGAGAATTCTAGCCAACTTGAAAAATCTTAGTTCAAATAGTCAGATAGTCTTTCTTAAGCTTTCCAGCTGCATTTTTCAAGAGTCCAACTGCTGACTGGGTTATGTCACGGAGCTGGAAAGGATTTAGAGTTCAGGTGTCATGTGATTACACTGCCTTTGCATCAAGAGTTTGCTCACTGTGAAACAAGGGCCAGCTCAATGCAGAAAATTAGGGATGTAGACCAACAATAAACCTTTCAAGGTGGTTGGCTAAGGACTCTCTTCTTGGAAAGCATGCTTTGTTTCTCTGTGATTCAGCTCCAAACCCTCACTGAGGATAAAAACAGCTTCACATCACATGGATGTTGGGAAATACAGAGCTAAGTGTGAATCCCATCATCAGCTGCTCTGACGAGTGCCATAAAATCCCATTGTATAATTGACAGAATTTAGATGATTGTTCAGATATAAAAGACGTGTTGAATGGGGAAGCCAAAATAAAACTGTGGATTTCTGATCATGGAGATTTTAGGCAGTGCTGATAATAGTAGTTTGTGATTTAGTGGAATATGTATGTGGAATAGCGAAAATAGTTATTGAAATTCTTAAGATTGTGCCACATCAACTTCTTACAGGGAAAATTAATTAAATGCGTGGGTTTGGCTTTAACTCTGATATTTAAAAGGTCCTCAATTTTTTATTTAGTATTTATAAAACAGCAAAGTAAACAAAGTTTTTCAACATATTCTTATTTCCTCTGCCTGTTATGTTTTCCATTTCTACTGAAACATAAATATGTTCTTCTATTAATACATGCAGATATGCTTGGGAGTGGGAGGAATGTTCAAAATTCTCCTCTAGTCTGCCTGATCTGAGAAGTGCCTGTATCACACCAACTCCTTCATTATTATCCTGGGTCTCAGAAACATCAAATACTCACAATCTTTCATGCTTACTTTCCTTTATCTGCCACCTTCCTGCCTCTGAAGGCAAGCAGAAATCCCATCCTGATTCCAGATCATGGTGCAGAGGTTGTTTCCTGTTGCCAGGCTCATCCTGGAAGCACAGAGTATTCTGACATTTACAGAAATTCTTGAGGCTTACGGCAGCTGTAATTTAATGCAGGTTGATGTAACTTCTTGGGCAGATTTCAGGATACCCTCATGCATCCTGTATCCAACAGGCAAGGAAAAAGTCATTGATCACAGTGAAAAACAAATGTGTAACAAATGTGTAACTCCTATATACAGTGCTTGGTTTTATTTTTACTTTCTGCTATTTCAGCCATGGAATAATAAATGTTTATGCATGACACTGCAATATTAATTGGCAGAGCACAAATACTCTTGCAAACATACAAAGACATTGTTATCACACAAAAATACTGGGGTCAAAGAGATGAGATGTCCTGACAAGATGCACAATAAAAAAATGTGTTAAGCTTTGTAGGTTTCTTGTGCTGTGCCACGACCCTCCATTGCCTCTGTCCAGAAACCACTGAATAAAAAACAACAGGATAAGGTGGAGGCTGGTGTCATGCAATGATCAATGGCAGGAATAAACTTGAAAGTGTGAATAAAAGATGAGAAGTCATAAAGAGCCTTTATTATTTTTGAAGAGAAACAACTGGATGTTTTAAACTTCTTTGAATATCCTCTGTTTTCAGACAAAAAAGAATTGGCCCTCAGAATAACCATATGCAGTGTCTTTTTTTGAGAGGTCAAGCTGACAATGAGGAAAACCTGACAGAGATTGGTGGCTTCACCTTCCTTCAGCTGACATGCCAGAAGAGTTGGCTTATTCCCACCATTGTAATATCATTCTGTCTTTTGTGGCAAAATAAATTATTGGTTAAAATTAAGTTAGTAAATGAAATAAAATTCTTAAATGTTCAGATTTTTAAATTAAAAATAAATAAAATTAGCTTTTAAAAAGAGATTAGTAAACTGAATTATTAAGGGATTGATCTGGTAATATTTTATTTTTAAAATAGTAAATTTGGAGCACATGCACATTCCTGTATTCCATATGAACTCTTCTCAAAACAGATTTGATCCCACAAACTTTGTCACTACAAGTAAACATTTTTTTTGTATAAGATTTTGTATAATATAAGATTTGTATAATCTTAATGACTTTAAAACAAATGAAACTATAAGAAAAAATGTTTCAATTGTACTATGAAACAGAAGAATTTGATTTCTACAGTTTAGCACTCAGGTCTATACAGTTAAAGGCAAAGACCAATTTTCCTTTTGTTTCTTTTTCCTAATTGAGAGTATCCTTTTAAATAGAGCTCAGCATCTCCAAGAGTTCATTCTAACCTGTTCTGAATAATTTTCTCAATAGATACAGATGTATGGGTAACAAAACTAAAATATATTACAAAACTATATACTAAAGTAAATTGAGTGTATGAAGAAGATGCAACAAATGCTTGCCTGTGTTTAATGTGTAACCAGCCTACCATAGCATTGGTGTCCTTATGAATGTTCACATACTGGTTTCAGGATATCAAAACAGTAACATTTCACAAACACAACTAGCTCCACAGGTTTGCTGGTGAGAAAGCACTGAATTCAAATCATCTGTGTGTAAAATGTTCTTATTTCCTTAAGGTATCTATCAGTAATTCTGCCAACACTTATCTGAATTAATCTCTCTTTCCCACCAGGTTATATGAGTAATTCCCTAATACTAAGGATTCAAGTTTTTGCTCTCTTTTGTAACCTGAAACTGTCATCTTCAATAATATGATTTTTCTCATTTGTTTTCAAAACCAGTAATATTATTCATATGCTGTAACTTCAAGTATATGCTTTTTTTTTATTAATGATTGTATTTTTGGTTTTGTCTGTGAAGAAACAATATCAACAAACCAAAATAAATAAAAAAGTCAATAATGTTTATCTCTGGAAAATTGGTTGGGTTTAATGGAATTTTGTCTCCCAAAGACCCATACCCTTTACACACACACAAATTCTATACTAAGATCAATATTATGCTAACAACTTTCAAAAGAAGATAATCAATCTCAGCTTGGTTCTGTAGATGTGAGCATATTAAAAGATTTTACTGGAATTGAATAGCCCAGACAATTATTTCTTTTATGACATGAGAAAATCTTATGTGTCTCAAAGAATATGGCATTATTTACTTCTTACCTTCAAAGATTTACTGGATACAGATTAGCTTTCAGTTTATTATTGAAAGGAATATTTATGAATGTAAAACACATCTTTCAAACATTTTGTAAAATGTGGCAAGGTACTTAGTTCCAGATATTTTAGGTCAGGTGTGTATCTACAATAATAATAGTAGGAGTCTGTCTTGTTCAAGCACACATCAGAAGTGAAACTTGAAGTTATGTGCCCTAATGACAGAGAAACTGAAAAATGATGCTACAGTCAACAAAATACAGTGGCTTTGTGTAATTTGTTTCCTAGAATTCTGAAGTTTCTGTGGAAGACTTGTTTTGAAAATAACCTATCAAACCAAAGAAGATAATTTTTGGAGCAAATATTAAGAGGTATTGTTGAGAGTTCAAAAAGCCCAACTTGCCTCTGAAGTACCTAAGGAAGAAAAAGGAAATGTTATACATCCCCTGTCTTTCTCTTCCCAGGCTTTCCTAGGACTCATATGGTTGGTTACTGTGGTTGACTATCTCTCTTCCAAATATGTATTTAGATTCTCCTCAAGCTCCACTAAACATATTGCAGGCTCAGAAGTGAATTGCAAAATTAGAGCATAAAAATCACAGAATCACAGGCTGCATAAGATTGGAAGGGACCAGCATGGGTCACACGGTCCAACCTCCCTGCTCAAGCAGGGTCATCCTAAAACATCACGCTACTGAGAGACAGGACTTCAAAGAAGAGGTGCAAAAGTAATACTAGCAGGGAGCCTTAAGTCAAAACCTAAGTAAAAATAGGTCAGAGTCTGAGTTGAAGTTAAAGGTTATTAAAGTCTTAGCTGAAGTCAGGGTAAAAAGGAGTTGAAGTCTAAGTCTAAGTTGAAGTCACTAAAGTTATTGAAGTCAGATATTATTTTCACAGTACAGTGTTACATACTTGTTACAGCTCCAAATAGGCCACAGCCCCAAACAGTCACAAGATTTTTCCCACAAACTACAGACAGCCTATTGTTTGCATTATTTGGCAGCTTTTGCAAAATTACATTGTTTTAAAGACCTAAAGTTACATATGTAGCTCTCTTTCTAGTTCTTTTCACATCTGTAGTCTCCCTACACCACAGCCTGTACCCAACTAAGGCTAAGATATCTCAATTCACAAGCTCCACTGTGCTCCCTGCTTCATCTCTTATCTGTTCTTCTATACTAAAGCACCTGGCACAGGGTTGCATTCAGGTGGCTCTCAAAAATCTTCATTGAGGGAGTCTCCACAACCTGTCTGGACAGACTTTTTTAGCACTTGGTCGCCAACACAGTAAAGAAGTTCTTTCTCATATTCAGGTGGAATTTCTGGTGCATCAGTTGCTGCCTGTTGCCTCTTGTCCTTTTGCTCAGCCCCAGTGAGAAGAGCCTGGCTCCATCCTCTCAGCACCCTCCCTTTAGATACTGGCAGATATTGATGAGGTCCTCTCTCAGTCATCTCTTCTCAAGGTTTAAGAGGCCAAAGTCTCCAAGCTTTTCTTTGTAAGAGAGATGTTCCAGTCCCTTAATTAGCATTGAAGCCCTCCTCTGGACCTGGAATTCCATGTCTCTCTTGTACTGAGGATCCCAGAGCTGGACCCAGCACTCCAGATGTGCCTTACCATGGCTGAGTAGAGGGCCAGGATCACCTCCCTCAACCTGCTGGCAATGCTCTTCCTGATCCATCCCAGGACACCATTGGCTTTCTCACTGCTGTCTCTTGGACAGCTGTTGTTCACCAGGACCCCCAGGTCCTTCTCCATGGAGCTGTTTTCCAGCAGCTCAGCCCCCAGCCTGTGCTGGTGCAGGGGTGATTCCTCCCCAGGTGCAGGACCCCTGCATGTACCTTTGTTGAACTTCAGATGGTTCAGCTCTGCCCATCCCAAACCTGCTGAGGTCCTTCTGGAGGGCTGCACAGCCCTCTGGGGCATTGGCCCCTCCTCCTAAATCTGTGTCAGCAGCAAACCTGCTGAGGAGGCACATAATGTTGTGTAACACTGCAAATTGGCTCAGGGGAAGCTTCACCCTATAATTCACTCTTTGTATTTCTGTGCTGGTCTCATTCCACAGAAAAGCCTTCTGGACCAGTGAGGGCTTATGGTTAGCAATTCCCTTGGTCTGTACCATATCTCAGGATATCAGCTTTCTAACAGTTTCTTTCAAAATCATGACAACTCGAAGGGGAGAGAGATGCATCTATCTATCATTTCAACATCCTTCTCCCTTTTTGCAAGTGCTAATCAAAGTTTCAATCCTATTGTCTTTAGCACAGCTGTCTTCTCCCTTAGCACATGGCTGTTAAAATAGATCCAATCCTCAGGTTACTCTTGCACAAAACTTTCCATTTAATCCATATCTTTAGTCTTATGCAACTAGCCACTGTTGTTCTTCAATTTCATCTCCTGTCCCACACTATTTGTGGCCTAAATTTAATAATTTCATGAACTAACTATATGTATTGCCACAAAAGGATTAAACTAAGTTCTACTGTTTATTATTTTTTTAAGAAATTCAAGAATTGAACTGAGGAAATTTCAAGAATATCCTTGTGATCAAGCACAATGGCTCATTAATCTTGGATGTGGAAGAACAAGATACACTTCCAAGTGGATTTTCTATAATCTAGCTATGCAGGTTTAATCTTTCTTTAAAAAATTCTAGTAAAGGGAAACAGCAAAACTGATTCAGAAATTATAAAAACACATAAAAAGGTATTTAAAAAGTCCTATCAGGATATAGTTTGATCATAAAGAAGAAAATTATTGGGTTTTTTCCTAAATACTTTTTAAAATTTTGATTGTATCTTTAGGAATAAGAGTCAGTATTAGTAAAACTGGCAAATAGATATCAATCTACTTGAAAATTGTTGAAAAATAGTAAGATTTGAGATATATTTTAAAAACTCCAATAAAACACAGTTATGTGTGAATTGTCAAGATGAAGAAATACAATGATTTCTACAGATCCCTTTCATTTTTATTTCTTGAAAAAAACAAATATTTATAGTTAGCTCTGCAGTTTGTTTTTTTTTTTAAATGTATATTTGTCTTAGATTGACTGATGAAGATGCCTACAAAATATTGTGGACAACAGGGGCTTTTTGTTTTTTCTTCAAAATGCAGGTCAAAACCATGTGTCAAAACTTATTAATATAAAACTCGGGTTTGGTGCAAAATTAAGCAGTACCTGATCTCTAAAATTTGTTTTCTATCATTAGGAAAGTCAATTTACGGCTGCTGACAAAATAAAAAACAAACAACTAACTCATCTTTTTTATTCTTTGATGTTATAGATACATATATGATGCAAAATAGTAAAAGCATGAGCCTGCAAAAATACAATAGCTAAGTAAATTAATCCAGTATTTCAAAGATGAAAGATAGCATTTTTCCATAATGAAAGAAAACAAGCATATGCTTCTTGGAAATTACTTGTTTGCTTTCCTGAACAACAGAAAACACATTAAAGAAACATAAAAAGATTTTATCTTATAACAGTTACATTATGCAATTGTATGTGTGAAAGAAATATATGAAAATTTTGTCATGGAGAAATTCATTCAGATGACAACTGTGCTAAAAGTGAATCCTGATTTTTAAAATCTGTTTTTTCATAAAAGTTTATACATTCACCTTGCTTTCTACAGATCCATGGATGTAACAAAATGAGTCATAAACACTACAGTTATGCATTTGATGTTTTCATTTCACTGTTATATTTTATATTAACATTTTCTAACTCAGAGCACAGTCAAAATCTTTGACTATTTTATGCCATTGTCATAAGTAATGACAAATCTCACATAAAAATACACTATTTCTTCATGAGAGGGGTGTACAAAAAGGACAGAAACCTAAATAATATTGAAACTTATGATCTGAAAAAGAGCAAGATGCTAACAGAATTTTATGGGAAAAGAATATTTAATTTCCTAATAGAAAACAGGAAAAGTATACCTAATCTTCTGGTGAGAATGAATGAATGAATGAATAATGCAAATATTAACCTATGCCTTAGGCTTCAGAACTCTGCAAAAGGTTATTTCTGATTATACTGTCTCCTCTGCTACCTTCTTTTGCTTCCTCCTTTGTCAGAAGTGAACCTCAGCTATCACTGGAAGGAAAAAGTCAAAATTAGAGATACAAAACGCAGGATTATTTGTTAGGGCCATGGGTGAGTAGTTAAGCTATTGCTCTTCTGATTCTTGTTAAAGCACTTACAAAGTCATATTTCAGAGTGGTTCAGAGCCTCACCTTGACAGGGCTATGGGGAAATTTCAAGGTCTTAGGTGGACTCAATGTGCACTGAGGGCAAGGTCTTCCTAAAGCTTGAGCTGAAAGATTTACAAAGGTGCTGCTTTACACATGATCTGGAGATACATGATATTTCAACATATCTGAAAAGAAGTTCAAAGCAGACAGAGGAAATTGTTAAAACGTGAATTATGCATCATCCTCCCAAGTATTTCAGCCACTTGAAAGCTTTCTCTTTCCTTGCTTCTCCCATCTCCCAGCCCAGTCCAAACTCACATTCAAATTCTCAGATTTCTGAAATATATTGGGACAGATTATACTTCTATCATCTCACATTTCTGACATACTCTTTGTGAAAATGTTCTAAATTGATCCCTCAAACGTGCAATAACAGGACTGAGGATAAGGAAGTTTCCATGTGGACGCAGTTTAGGACCCAAAGGCTTGCTAAGGATAAAGGTTTTCCTTGCAATTTAGGACCAGAAAGCTTGCTAAGGTTAAACGTTTTCCTGACATTTGAAGATAATTTGAATTAAAGGAGAGTGTGTGAATTTTACTGTGAGTTTGAATCCAGGCTAGAATGAAGCAAATTTACTCATGAGCAAGAATATCTGTTATCACAATTGCTCCACAATAGCTGTTCTCTACCAAGTGTTATTCTGTATCTCAGAATACTGTGAACACATGATTTTCTAGAGGTCAAAGGCTCATGGTCATTCAGGACTAAAAAGTTAATTTAAAATTAACTTTTTCATGCTTTATGTTAGTGCACCGTTTTCAAATGGGTGTGGCTTATTGCAGTTATTCCTAATTAAAACAAGCATACCAAAATTGCCTTGGTAAAAACACCTTACAATTCTGAATTCTAAGATGTAAATGTTCAACTGTAGAAATGCACGTCACCTGGGGGGTTGTTCAGAGAAGCAGGCAAAATTTTCCTTCTTCAGAGGAAATTTTCATTTTTTGGATTTGAGCAAAACTCTGAAAAGTTGTCCAGAGCAAGGGTTTTGTTAGCCTTCTTAAATATGTCCTATCTATAAAAACACACACCACAAGTATATATTTAAAATATATGCACACAAACATACACATAAAATATACTATGAGAAAAACAATTTTGTCTAAATTGTTATGGGCAGTAGCCTTGTGTTTATACACAGTCCTACAACTTAGGAGCATTGAGGTGACTTTGCTCCTGGGTTGTGCCTTCTTGTGCAATATCTAAAGTTTTTTTTAGATTTCTTCAGGGATGGTGTTTTTATTTTAAAAATTAGTAGCTATTTACCCACACCCTCATCTTGAGTCTCTTTTTGTCTAATAATTGAATGAGATTTGTTGTTGATTTTCTTGTTGCTCTGGGCATTTGTCTCAAACTTAAAAGAAAAATAAGGAAATGTCATGTAAGAGAAAAAAAATCTGTGCAGAAATTGATGAACGACTAATAAGTAGCAAGGGCTTGTTTCATCTAGCTGTATTTCAATTATTCTGTGAGTGGGACCATAGGACCAGTCTGAAAGTATGGGAGCAAGTCAGCTTTTCCCAGCCCATGCTGAGGGAAGTTTCTCTAGAGAGGCCTTATCAAACACATATGATGGCTTGCTGCATTGCAGCTCTGGTGGGGTTTATATGGTTTAGCAGAAGAATCTGAATTGTGTGATAAACCCTGCTTGTTTGAATGAAAACCTGTAATACAGCCAAATGAGGAGTTTTGCATAATTGAAGAAAAGAAAGAAAGGAAAACACACAGGAAAATATGTGTATTGGAAAAGAATGTCTCAAAGTGATGTAGGGATTCAAATTGGATAGACAACTCAGTTGGAACTACCATTATAATTCTGGGTCAAAAAGGCCTAATGCAATCCCTAGATAAATGCAGAGAAAAAGAGTGAATAGAAGGAAAGAAGTGATTTTGCTTCTGTACTGGGAAGTCATGTAGGATTTTTGTCCAACATTTTTAAAACTTTTAAAAAATCTGAAGAGATACCAAAAGAGATATAAGAATGAGTTCAAGGGTATAGGGAATATTTTTAGGAAGGTACTTAGAGCTCATTTTATTTAAACTTTCAAAAACAATATGAGAAGTTAGTTGAATGATGGATATAAGCCCATTTAAAGAGAGAAAACACTGGAAAGTGAAGGGCTCACTAATGCAGGAGAGAGGAGGTGCAAGGACTAGTAGCTGCAGAGCAAGCCCAGGGCAACTGAAACATGGAGTTTTAAACAATGAGTATGGCTAATCACTGGACAAATCGTGGAGAGGAGTAGATTTCCCATGCCTTAAGGTCTTCATATCCAGAAAGGGAGTCTTTTGAGTAGAAGGGGAAAAACACCAGATGAACTGATCAGCTTGAGTCAACCTGAAACCGGCTGGGAGCAGACGCTGCGTAAGTCAGAAGCCCATAAAGTTTATCACAAAATGTAAGAGCAGAAAAGGAAACCACAAAAGAGTCTGCAGCTGTGCTCTGGCCATTCTCAACTTACCCAAGCCCTACACACCATTCTGGAGTTAGGAAGCATGGCAACAGCCTGGTGTAGGAAATGTGAAAGATGAGTTGGGAGTAGTGTGGGTTTAGATACCTGCTCCTGCCACAAAGTTACGGTTCCATGGGCAGAAAGAAAGAACAAAACACCTCAAGAAATGCAGAGACAAGATCCTGAAAGGGAGTGTGGGCAGCATCAGCCCTCAGTGGTGCCTGCACTCACAGCCCAGCAAGACTCCAGGACCCTGCTAGGTGTCAGCTTGTTTCTATGAGTCACTGTCACATGTGTGCTCATATATATGTATATACTCCCCCATTCACTAAAATAGCCACAAAGCTATTTATTATTCATGAAAAGTCCAGTTTTGTTGCCTCTACCTTTGGTCACAGTCTTTTTCTTTACTAATAAGTCAGTTGCAATTTTCATAAAAAGAAGTTTCTAAGGGGCCATTCTAAATATTTTTTCCTGTGGATCCTAAACTATTTTTCCCTAAATATACATTCAGATTCACACAGTGCAATTTAATTTGAATACACAATCATTTTTAGTCATTATTACCTTGCTGAATGAAAGAATTTCTGCTTAATCAAACATTTTGTGGTAGTGTAGTCATAGTCAAAAAAGGGAAAATAAATATCTAAAGCTTCTGATATAGCTTTAGATATAGTTATATAGCTATAGTGCTGGCATTCCCTTCATGTTGGAAAGCAGAATATTGAAATAACTAATCTGAGAACTCTTGTATTTCAAAAAGATTTCTTATTCTAAATGGTAATCTACATTTAGATCACATTTTTTTCCTTTTCTCTGAACTTCTCTTGACTGATTTCAAAATGGATACGAACATGTTTCTGGCAAACATAACTGTTTATGCAAAGGAAGGGGAAAGCTTCCTGGTTCTAGCTGGAAGATCCTTTCCCCTGAAAAAGTCCTTAAAAATATGACTCAAAGGTGTGATTCAAAGTCGACTATTTAAAATTCAGCTGTAGATAGTGTTTTTTAAACAATTTTTCTAGTTGCTATTTCTTTTTCTATTCCTGTAGGATCCTTATGAAATATACAGAGAGGAGATCCCACACAATCTCAGATTTTACTACTCAGAGAAATCTTCAGAGACTATAAGTTATCGAAAACTTCTGTTAATGTTACAGGTACACATCCTACAACTTAAGAACATGAATAATCCACTCTTCTTTGACATTTGGATTCTACCAACTTATTTTGGTATTGTTAAATCCTGAAAATATGTTCCCTAAATACATCTTCTCTGAAATATATTTTACCACATGCACTCATATAGAAGGTGCTTCCATGGCTTCATGATCTTACTGCAGCCTGGAACATTCTAATAGGTATTCTGGGTTAACACTTTAGCTGTCTGTGTTGCTGAATCTTTGCTGCAATTTTCATTCATAATACTTAAATGCAAATGTAAATACTTCTGCTTTTAGGCTGAAAGCTCATTTCACATCTGCCAATATATAGCTTTCAGAAGATAACAGCACATTTTAATTTTTCTCAGTCCATTGAGACTTGAACTGAAAAATTCTGGAAGCAGATATCATGTATCCATTTACAGTGCAAATAATAATTATCCAAGTAAAAGGTTAGGGATTTCTTCATTCTTTTAAAAATTATCTTTTTTAGATAAGAAAAGCTTCAAAAGAAAATTAATCAAACCTATAGTGAGAGTTAGAAAAATATTTTTAAGTATTTAATTCTCCCACCCCAACAAAGGAAAATAGATTCAAAGATCTTTGAATCATAATCTCTACAATATTATCCACCAGATTTCACTTTGTCAAAGTGTACTTGTGTCAAAAGAAGATACAGCTATAATTTAATAGAGTCAATCTGACATTCTTAACATTCTCAGAGAGCATGCACTTGTTGACCACGATGGCTGCTCAGCATAAAGATGGGTGAATTTATTAGTCAGTGAGAATGAGAAAATATCTAGGGAGGGAAGGCCATAAATCTAGTGGCTAACCAAAGCCCCTCCCAGAGGTCTCTGGAGGGATGGGAATTCGAAAGAGACTATGGATGATCTGGGTTTTTATAGGAAGAGGCATGAATAAGCACAACCAGAAGTCAGACTTCAAAATACTTCATTTATCTGTATGTATTACCACATTTGGGGTAAAACAAACTTTCAGTTCCTAGTAGGGTTGCTGAATAGAGAACGATATCAGCTTTGAGCTCTATCTTATTGCAATTGAATAATCATTGTAAAGTTTTCATTAGTGGCACTTCATAGACCAGAGAGATCATGAGCGATGCTGTGGAAGACTTTATCTTTTTTTTTTTTTTCCCCTGAAAAGTTCATCAATTTCAGATTGTTAAAAAAGTTGACTAGAAACCAGCTGGTCAGCTTGAAGGCTGGCAACTACCTAGCAATGAATCTCTACTATCCAGACTTTAATAGTAGTGGAGATTGAAAATACAGCACCATTCTTAAACTCCTGGTAAAATGTTTAGATATATATTAGTTTATCTGTCTGAGCAAGACTCTGACATTTGTCAAAAGTTTTCGATTCCTGGCTCCTCATAAAGCTACAGTATCCCATCAAAATGGGAAGATAGCAATACTACAAGTATATAAGTTGTTTCACTGAGAAATTAGTTCCTCCCTGCAGATTTATGTAATTGCATTAGGTTCAGAATCTGCCACTATTTCCTTAATCTGGTGTTAAAATTAAAGGAAAGATAAATTTCACATACCATAATATTTTGCTTCCTTCTTCCCAAAAGGTGAAACATTAGACATACAGTCTTTCTGGAGTAATATTCATTGATTTTGCCTACCTGCAGTCCTTACTGTTGTTGTCTTTATAGAGAAAATGCTTCCTTGCAATGACAAAGATGCCATTTCAGAAAATTGTGGGGCAAGTTGATGAAAGAATTGCAACAGGTAATGCTTTACACTCTATGAAAAGTGGCATGATGCTGTATTTCCACTTATCCTGCTGAGCAAATAATGAAAGTAACTCACTTTTCTCTGTAATATCTCTTAAGTCCTCCTACCTGTGTAGTCACATGCAATAAATTCCAGGATAATAAAGGTTTTTGAATGCAAAAGGGAAATTGTGTTATAAAATTAAAGTGTTCCTTTTTTTGAGAACTGAAAGAAGCCACTTTTAGACAGGTGTATTTTCTGTATTAATCTTGTATTGTGATAAATATCAGTGTGTGAGTAATTTTAAATCTGAGAGGAATAGATTAGAAATTAAAGATTCTCAGGTACATTTCCTTTCAAAAAGAAATGCTAAAAAGGTATCATTACATCCTCCAGAAAAGCAACTATCAGGTAAATGTGCATTTATATAAGGTTGATTAGTATTAAAAGAAAAAAAAAAGTTAAAGAAACAATGTTAAGTAAACAGTAACCCTGATGCCATGACAGACATGAGGACAGACTAACCAAGACTTTGGTTTGAGTGAGCTGGTTTTGAACTAAAGGTCCTTATCTTTCCCTTTTGTGCTCTGTCAAAATCATCAGTCTTCATGTAATTCAAAGAGATGGGGGGGAGGAAGAGTTGAAAACTCAGGCTCTTGTGTGCAAGTGAAATAATCTTCAACATTTCCCAAACTGCCAATTCATATAATTATTCTGTGGCAAACCCTTTTTACTCCCACAAATAGAAACATTTTTTCACCAGTCAGCAACCTGGCATGTTTTCTGTACTTTAAGTAACCTCCAGGAGTCAGAGGTACCATGGTCATGTTGTCTGATATTTAAATACAAAGAAGCAGAACACGAGTAATTGATTGTGGGTCATTCAGGCAAATAATGTATTTCTAGGCTGAGGAAGATGAAGATGAAGCAAGAGTCCTGTGTATGTACTTCACACACCAAGAAGGCAAAGTCATGCAACTGAAGGGAAGATGTTTGTCTATATGCAGCATTTGCAGGCAAAAAGTCAAAGACTGTTATTTGTAGAAGAAAGCATGCATTGGAGGGTCTCAGAAAGGTTTCAGGCATGCATGTGAGTAAGTAAAAATTACTTGCAGTGGTTTTGGTGGGGTTTTTTTGTTTGTTTTTTTTTTTCATTTTAAACTTTCCGAATTAAAATCTCTAGATTTGATGTTTTGAAAGAGGATTTAACCACATGGCAATCCCTGCAAATTCAAAGACTATTCAATCACTTCTGTTCAGAACAAGAAGATGGACATTGTAATAACTAAATCTTTGTTGTGCTCCAAACACAGCTTAGGCGACATGGTACAAAGAGTACAGCATAATATCTCCTAGACCATCATTAATGGTCCAGCTCAATTATCTATGAAAGGAAGTCTAAACACCAGAAGAGTCTGGAAACTGAACTCTGGCACTTAAGCAAAGAAACAGAGAAAATTTATTTGAATTGAGCAAGTTCTTATCTGTCTCACATCACAACATCTGCCAAAATGCAATATACTTCTGTTGAATTTCAAGGTTATGTTACATTCTGGCTGTTATTTTATAAGAGATTCTTCACTTCTTTCTGTAATTTTCTATGTTTTTGAAGCCAAGAATAAAACAAATTACCTGAACTTATAGATAAAAGAGATAAAACTACGTGAACCAACAAATATTGCTAAAGCAATGAACATAATAAATCAGTTTCAGAGGAAAATAAAGAGAAAAATGATACAAGATAAGAAAAGCAAGTAGCAACAAACAACAGGAAATTCAGTAGCTTTTCTCAACAGCTTCTTGTTTTGAAGACTATTAATTGTTAGCCCAATTAATAAATTTCTGTATTAATTTATATTTTTTCTGCTGTTTTTGTTTTCCAGTTCAATAGCATTTTGATTCCTGATAATGACATAGTAATTGATAAATACTGTGAAAAGCATTTCACATGGCAACTTGAACAGAGAAAAGCAAAGGAATATTACTTTGAGACTGCTCAAAATGAAAATAATCTCTAAATTATTGATACTTACTGAAAAGAGGTTTAAAATAAAGGTGACCTTGAATTTTTGCTAAACAATGACACCAAAATCAAAAGCCTCTACTATAAATTAAATATTTTGTGCTTCACAAAAACAAGAATAAGTATTCTGATTTTCTCCTATTTTTAGCAGAATGAGCTGCTTTTATTCCACGATGAACTATGGAATAAAATGTCAGTATTACCTGACATTAGCCTCCCAACAAGGAATATAAAACTGTAGAAAAAAAAAATTGTATAGCCCAATGATTGATTGCTAATAGTGGTTTTCCTAATAGTGGAAAGAAAATCTTTAGTACAAGAAAGAATTTCATAATTATAATCCCTTCTTACTGATATCTTTTACTGACTAAACCATGAGGGTAAAACTGAAGTGGTTCTATGAGAATGTCAGAGTGAGAAAAGCGGGGATCTGCGCAAAGAAAGTAAGGAGATTTTTATTTTCTGAAAGACAGACACTTTAAAATTATAAAAGGATCCAGTACTCATTTGGTCTAAGACTAGAACATATTTGAGAATGTTGAGGTATCCAGGACAAGAAAATGAGAGTCAGTGTCCATAGTTTGTAGCTGCATACATATTTTTCCTCTCTTGAATATGTGATTGATTACAGGAGCTCTAAACAAGAGATACTTCTATTTCAATGGATACTTCTGAAATGTAGGATAAGTGTATTCTCAGAGTGCTTGTAAGGCTGACACATGGGGAAAAACTTTCAAACTGGGTTTGAAATTCTGGGTTTGATTCTCTAGGGAAGCCAGGATGTAAAATTCCTTCTGCTGATGGGGTATAAAGTATTTGACTGTACCAGGCATCAATTCAGATCAAGGAAAAAATATAAGAACTTGTAACGTTAATATCAGGGGATTTAAAAGATCAGTTCAATGAGTATCCTCCTGGGATATACCTTTGTTATGTAAGCTGATTACATGAAAAGAGATTATTAAAAGAACATGATTAAAGTGGAAAACTAATAATCAGGGCTATTAGTTTCTTTACTTTTTTGCAATTGGGTTTATGACAGTTCTATAGAGGTGAATGCTTCTATGGCTATATCAGAAGCATTCAGAATGCTTCTGACAGCTTTCTCAACACCTATCCAAAGGACACAGTCTAAAGAACATAGACTAAATCTCCTTCTTAGGGAGGAAATAAAAATGAATGAGAATGCCATAAATTAACTCTCAAAGATGTTACTCTGTGGGAGAAACAGCAAGAGAGGAGACACTTTTTACATGATTAAACAAAAACCCACAGTTCTGCATCATTCTGGTAAGGTTCTTCAGTGGATCTTCTGCATAAACTCTTGGGTCAGTACTGCCTTTGGAGACAGGTACATGAGGTCCATATGACAAGAAAACAGCCCAGAGTACTTGAAGTGAAGAGCTCTCAAAGGCAGATATACAGAGAAAAGCTGAATACTTGGTGGATTTAAAATCAACAGAAGATAAAGGTGTTAGGCTTGAGCACTAACTTGTAAAGTGAAAAAAAAAATTATTTGTTAATCTTTGAAAACCAAATTTGAAACTGAGACACTAAATATCAGAAGTTCAGACCTGAGAGGGATTTAAGTCTCTGTTTTACCTCTCTGGTCTATAGACATCTTGCTCCCCCCTCCACTGGATATATCATCCGAGTCTTCCCTGAAGTAAGACAAGCCATCAACATTGAAACATTTAAAGATAGGTTACCATTTTCTTTTCATTTTTTTTCATGTGTTT